>JAYDZE010017073.1:0-10043 GCA_034509125.1 Monilaria moniliformis
CTCCAGCTTGTGTTCCACGTGTCACTATATCCTTCCAGCTAAGAGTAGTAGAATGACACGAGCTCCTGTTGGCTATCAGGCTGGAGTTCATGCAACGTTCATTACTGAGCTTCATGCAACGTCCAACAGTGGCGACCACTTCTTTGGAGACACGCACATGCATTGTGAATAATTCCATCATCTGACTTATTAGTTAAAAGCAAAATGTTTACGAAGTGATTTATTTCGTTTATACTACTTACTATTTTTTCATAATATTTTGTGATAGGAATGTACGTATTATAGTCTATAGATGCGTGATGTGTGTATCATTTTGAATTAAAAGATGAAATAATTGGTACGCTGGGTTTTAGTAAACAACCTCTTAACATACCAAAAAAGTTTCCAAGGTTTAATGTAGCACTTGGCGTGTGGCTATTTCTCTCGAGATACATTCTAGTATTTTCGGACACACACACAATAATTTATCACTAGTGAAATCACAATTTAATTTAACAAATACGAATTGTTGATCGATGAAACCTAATATATTATGCACAAGTTTTCATCATATCTCTAAATACATTTGGTCTCTGGTTCCAATTAACAATATATATTAATATGCACATATATATAGTGTATGTAAATAATTTAATTATATACTAAAAGTAATATAGAAAATTTCAAAAATTAGAATCCGCTATTCCGAAAATAATAATTAATTTCATCTTCTACTCACTCTTGAAAGTATGAATGCATACAAAGGGGGGAACAAGGGAGAAATAAAATGCAATGTTGCATTTAACAACTGAAAATAAAAATAAAAAAATTATTTTCGTCAATAATATAATCCTATTTGTCATCAAAGTTTGACCTCCAAAACAAGGAAAATTAAAGAACAAAAAGGGTAAATATTTCAAGGCATTATAAAGAATAATTAGCCCTAGGAACACCAAACTAAACATTCTCAACATTAATTATTCATCAACTAATCAAACCGATTAATGATCCCATCAATTCGCCAACATCTCCATCTCATCCCTTTTCAAACATAACACAGACTGAAACACGACCGGATCCTTCATCCCAACCTGACAAAGAAAATACTCAGCTCAGGCCCTGTGTTCCCGTCAGGGCTCACCATGTACAACGTCTCGGAGTCCTTGGACCCTACGACACGGTCAAAGTGGGCCCTCATGTATGCTATCTCGCCGTCGGGGCCCTCAGCGTCGGAGCGCCCCGGCAGCACCCCAGCCCCCATCGACACCGCCCGGAGCACCTCCATTACCTGCAGGTCTTCGTCGTTGGCCTCTCGCTTCACGGCGTAACCGCTCTTCTTCCCGTTGCAGAACATCGTCCACAACGGCTCCTCCAGCAGCTCCTCCACCCGGTCCTCCTTCTCAGGCCGCTTCTCGCACTCGAGGGCGATCCGCACCATGCCGACGCCCATCTCTTTTTGCAGCACGTGCGTCTGCATCGCCAACTCCACCACCGCCGTCGGCAGGGTGCCGGGGTTCTCTTGGATGGAGAAGCTCACGCGCCCTTTCCGATAGCCGAAGAGGGTTCCAGTCACCCTGCTCCCAGCAGAGATGCGGATGTCGGGGAGGCCGCCACCCCCTGGGAGGGCTGGGAAGCGGCACACGGGAGCGATGATGGGGAACGATCGGAACACGTTACGAAACACGCGGAGGACTCTGCCAGGCTTGTTTTTCTTCTTGCCGGAGGGCTGGAGGAGCGTGAGGGCGGTGATTGGCGGCGGATGGGAAGGGGCCGGCGGTGGCGCAGCGGGGTCTTCCATGCATCACCGGATCAACAAGATGGTGATGCTGGCCGTGCCATGAGAGAGAGAGAGGAGGAGAGAGAATGGGATTGATTTGTTTGGTTTTTGAATGAGGTGGCGGAGGACGGCGGAGGAGGGGTGGAGATGGGAGGTGGTGGTGGTGGAGATTGAGGAAATGAGGGAAGTTGGAGAATGAAAGTGGATTTGGTTGAGGAATTTCTGTTTTTTATGTTGAATTTGGACCTCAAGATGTTTGATTCTAAATAATTTATAAGTTTATAATGTATGCATAAGAATGTTTGTATTAGGATTAGGTGTGAGATAGTGAAGTAATAGACAAAAAACGAAAATAGAAAAATGAAATATTATTTGTAAGGGAGGAATTGAATGAAGTAGATTTTGGGAAGGAGTCCTCCAATGTATTCGGATCAAGAAACTATGGGAAGACTAATACTCATAAAATGCATGCATGTATTTTCATGGTTGGGATTAATCAGATTAGATGCCCCATTTTATTATATAACTAATGATGGTATGGTCGTATTGTAAAAATAACACACGTCTTTCAAGTACATGCTACGAAAAACAATTCAAATTATAGTGATTCTACCGTATACTAATATAATACAAGCAAGATTTTCAATAATATAATTGATTACAACAAACATATACTATTGTCGTGAATGCGGTCTTAGTAACTCAATGCTCCATCGTCAGCTTGACAATTGCTAGCCTCCCCAACTAGTTTCTTTCACTCATTTTGTATTTAATTTTATCTAATAAAAATAAACAAAAAATAATATTTATTCATAGTAAATTAGTCACATGCCATTATTCATATATGCTACAATACGCAATTAGTATTCAAGATTAAGCAGAAATACAAAAAAGTGTACCTACTTGGCAATAGCAACAAATATAGTGGCGGAAAAGCAGTTTTCAGTTTTGTATTGAAGTTAACGGCCCCTTTTTTGTACTTGGGTTTCCCACACGACAGATTTGCCACTCGTCTTCTTCTGCCCTTCAACAGACCAACTGTTTCTCTCTCTACATTTTCCTGATCAAATCCATTTCCCTCTCTCTCTCTCCCTCTCGATTGATTGTGTATAGAAGCTGAAGTTTCTCGGGGGTCGTTAAGTAGAAGAGATGGTGAATTTTGGGGAGGATTTGATAATAGAGAGCTACAAAATCCCATGGCTAATTTGGATCCAGCTTCTAATTACGATTCTTCTCCTTCTTCTCCTCTTTTTCGGCTTCGCCGCCTTTACTTACGAGGCCTCTACTAGCTCCACCGCCGCGCCGTCAGCTGGCTGCGACGCTGCAACAAACAACTCCGCCTCTCCAAACGGAATAATTACGGTTGGTTGGTTTAGCTTTCCTGCTAATTAATCTGGTGTCAGATCTTATATATTCTTCTTTATTACACATTTCGATTTTGGGGAGGTAATTTATAGAAAATTTGAGCCTCTCTCTCTCTCTCTCTCGAGTTTGATTGGCAATTGAACTTTCATGATTTTCGTAATTGGGATTTTGAACTTCTTCTGCTTCAGTTGGATTATTGGACTTTGCATTGGGTTGGAATTGAGCTAATTGGACCAAATGCAAGTTCAAGGCTCAATTACAGAAAAAAAAATATTAATTTTCAATTGATATATTTATGTATCAATTTCATATCATTTTATTGATGATATGATAATTCTTGGAGTGTTTTTTTTTTGGCTTTATTATGTCATGCTTAGCTGCTTTCCTTGAAGACTAATTTGCTTGTGCTCGACAATATCTTGATTCGAGGGGTGGGGTGAGATGGGTGGGTGGGGATAGGTGGGGTTTTTCCTTGTTCAATAAGGTTGGATTTTTACTCTCTTATTCTTTACCGAGTCTTTGACATGAGAAGGTGAAAAAGGTTGGATTTTTATCAAATATTGAATGGAAATTAATATTAGTAGCAAATAGTGTCCCCTACATTTGACTTTTAGAATGCTTCAGCGACCCGCAAAACTATTCGACTCTCGACTTTTTACTCTTGGCAAAGATTAAAGCAAAAGGTAACTTTTGTATGATTTGCCGGCCATTGCACAAAAGAAATTTACCTTTCATTCGTATTGATGGTCTCTTTGTTGGTGGTGCATTAGCATTTGGAAGTTTAGTAATAACAACATCAGCATCGACGATTGTGATATGTATTGCCATGAGATATCAATTTGTAACATCTGAATATGTTAATAAGGATCAAATCTCAATGTTTTAGGCCGCATTTAACTCGTTTCCTGGCAGGTGGAAGACGAGAGGGCTGGAGGCGACGCAAGAAGTAGTGGAGGGCCGAGCAGAGAAGAGGAGGACGAGTCGTCTCTAAAAGATACCGTGTTTCTGAGCAATTTCCGGCATCCAAACCACCCTTGCAACTATTTTGGGCTGGTGAAACAAGCGCTTTTCAAGTGCTTCGGGTTAGATTCTAGCTCAGAGAGCTCTGTAAGCCAACTACATGAGAAACACGATTGACTTAGGTTCGAGCCAACCGCTATGCTACGGCCCCTTTCTTCATTTGCACACAAATGCACAGTTCAAAGATCTCAAGGAAAATTACTAGTGAGCTTTTGTTCAAAAGTTGTGTTTTGTGACTTTGCTTCTGTCGTTTTTTTTTTTTTTTTTTTTTTTTTTGTAGCATAGATCTACTAGATCCAATTCTTTGCGTAGTCGGCTTAGGGCCACGATTTCGGCATTTTGGGGGGGGGGGGGGTGTGGCGTTCCATAAGCCCATCTCCAGTGCACCTAAAACTTCATGGATGAGGTAAATCACGGGATGCGTCTGTTCTGCGTAAGTTGGTGAACAAATAACTCGAACTCTTATTAGCAAGCGAAGACTACCTCAATCTAGTCCTCGTGCGAACGATACCTCAACTACTTAGAGAAGCAAACTCCGAGTACCAAACCCAACCCTCCAAAGTTTCACAAATTTCAGAGTTATAAAGAATCCAAAATAATAATAATAATAATAATAATAATAATAATAATAATAATAACACACACACATAACAGAAACGAAACAGAATATGCAGAAGCTTCCCAAGCAACTGGAAGGCTTAAAAGATTACCAAGAAAACTAAAAATCTGTGTTTTTTCAGCCCTTGATTAGCAACAAAATCAACTCATACAATTGCATAAAGATCAGATGTCAAAAGAGATGCATGCTACAAAGGGGAAATACGAGTTCTCTACTGTGCCTAGCCTCCTTTGTTAAGCTCTATGAAGAGCTCCAAAAACTCTACCTAACAGACTTGCTGCAAAAGTTTCATATTTTTCACCACAAGAGTATGTACAGAGGTGGATTGGCCTCAAATTCATACGAAACCAGAACCTGGATTATGCCTTCGAACGAGAAGTGTAGTTAAGGAGCATTATGGAATACCCGGTTAGAGTAAAGAGCATCTGCACGACTCCACAGCCTTTAACAATGCCTTCTCACATGCCCCATGCAGTTCTAGTTAGCACCAGCTCGCCTATCTGGGCTATCATTGGGGCGACCTCCTGCACTGATACTATTCAAGTAAAGATTAGGCGGAATCTATCACTTTAAAAAGAAGTTGAGATGAGAAAAATGAATATATATAAACACCCAAGTTACATACTAAGTATTGGTTTCATGTTTGTCAACCGTCTCAATCTCTCCTCTGCCATACGAACAGCTCGAGTAGAGCTTCTAACCCCCCGTGTTATCTCTTGACTGCAAACGAAAGGATACAAGATTGTAACCATGATAATCCATGGAGATTTTCTGTATTTCAAGAAGCTCGAAGCAGAAAGGTACCAACCCAAGGTCACTGAGCTCCATTATCAAGTCGCTGATCTCCATCCCAGATAATCGAACAGCAGCCATGGTGGCGGGCAGCTCTTCCCTTGTGGCGTCCATTAGCTTCTCCAGCAACTCCGCAGCTCTCTTGAAGGCCTTCCATGAACCTTGTGACCATTAATCATCAGAAAGCCTATGCAGGAAAATAGAAATATAAATATAGCATGTGATCCAATCCAAGCACTCAAGCAGCGGAACCATTGCCTGAAATTCAATACTTGAATCGAATATATCATCTGAGAATTGCAAGTTTCTTCATTAACATAAACTTTCATTAGAGTTTTTACAGAACAGCTACAGAACTGAAAAATCACAACCACTAGGGCTGGAATTGCAGCGCAGAAAAGCCATGTCGAAGAATCTGCTGCCTGTGATTGAACATTGAACACCAAATTAGTGCTAAGAGTCTTAAATGTTTATAACCAATGAAAATATCTAGATACATCAATAAAGGATGAAACAGAAGGCAGATAAGAACCCTAAATTATGAAAATGTGGAGATATATATCATAGAAAATTACTCAGTTTAATTAGGTTAAATAAACAATGCAGCAAGCAATCTCCAATTAAAATGCAATGAATCAATCATAAACAGAGTAGCTCTCCCCCAAATATACCAAATTCAGGTAGAAATTATGCAAATTAAACACAGCTGAGCTTAGAGAGAGAGAGAGAGAGAAAGTACGGCGCAGGGGGTGAGACTGAGGAATTGAATATGGCGGTGAGAGAGGGTCCATTGAGATGGAGATCCGATAGTGGAGGTGAGTTGCGAGGCAACGGAGTGCTCCGATGTCGCATTCTCGACGGAGAGAAGAGTGAAGGAAGCGAAACGGCGGGGGGCGGGCAGCCGGAGACTCAGCCGGCGGGGAGAGAAAACCACGCCGCCACTTCCGGCGGAGCTAGAAGTTATGAAACCAATAGGTCAGTAACCTATTCGTTCTCGCAATCTCCGAACACTCAGTAATGATTATTACTCTTTTTGTAATTAATATACTTACATAAACGATTTAATGATTTAAAATCCCAATTTACAAGGTCACCACTCCAAGATAAACAAGATTAACGAAGAATACTTTTAAACTCGAATGTCCCTCATCTTCAACCATCATATTTCATCCACTAATACATTAATAAATATATGCACCAAATTCAAATATTTGATTCGTTACCTCAAAAAAGAATTATAAAAGTATTACTAAAAATGTGTTTGATTCTAATATTTAATTTATTTGATGATGACAAATTTTGACATATCAAACTATGGTACACGAATTTAATGATACTTTTAGGTTGTAATTCCAAAATCTAGGGTCTAAATCCTTATATATTCATAAAAAAGCCTTCAACCTTCTGAGTAGGCATTTTTAATAGATCGAAAATTCGAATCATCACGGATATTTGTATGAATTAAAAAAAAAAACTTATATTGGATAAACTAAACGGACCATTTCATAAAATTAAGTTCGTAAATAAAATTTCTTAATATATAAAAAGTAAAGAGAGACTAAACTTGGAATGATTTACTTGATTTCCACCTCAAAAATTTACAAAATAATGGACCCCCAGCCTCATCTCCGGCTACAAAAATTTCAAGTCCCATGAAAGTTTTATTGCACATTTGCATACCCATATTATGTACACTACAATATAATATTTAATAGTACCTAATAAAATACAAAACCTAATAAATATAATAATTTTTTCTTCCCTTTCCCGTCTCTTCCCCATTCAATTCAATTTACTCCTGAGGTATCTATAAGGTCGTCTAATAATCTAAATAACCAGCAGACGGCAACCTGCCGGCCAGATGACCGGAACGAGAGCTCCGGCAGGAAGATCTTCAGGTAGCATCATCGTCGCCTTGCTTGGTGACTTCCACGACAGTTGCGTTGCAGAAGAAGCATCTTTGGCAGTTGAGAAGGTGCCTGGATATACAGCTATAACAAGAAACATGGGAGCAAGGCGAAAATAGAGCATTTGCTCGGTTTGTGTAGCATATGCAGCAGCATGTGCCATCGTCAGTTTCTGGCTCTGCTCCCCGCACCCTCCTCTCAAGTGCTTGCAGCTCCGTCTGACAGATCAAGAGGCTCGAGAATTTCTCTAGCTTTGTCAGTTGGTCGATGTAATCATCCCCCTTGATCGAGCCAACCTGGTAGATTCATAGAAAGAAGCACCGTCAAAAATCAACGACGAGTAGTATTGTCCGACTGAGAGATGAACACACGGAGAGTAGAGATAACGAACCCAGTTGTACTCGAGGAGGTACTGGAATCCGTAGAGGATGGTATCTGCGCAGTCCATGCTAGCAAAGATTGCGACAATATCGTTGTTGTCCGTCTCTCTACTTACATCCAGCAAATTTAGAATGATGCCAGCTAGTGGTGCTAAAATCATGCCACTGTTGAGCTTCTCAGAGGACTGCCCCGGTCGTCTGAGTGATCTGCAGTATAACACAACAGGGTGAGATGAGAAGGTACATGAGCAATATGTTATTCATGGTATCAACTTCTGAAACCTACCTAATTCTTATACTTTTTATCGGAAAATATCACTTTCTAGCCCAAAGTAGGTGCATTTTTTTTCAAAAAGTCTCATACTTTTCAAACGAGTATTGAGGCTATGCACCATTTATGAACATACATAAAAGAATGAAGAGTTTATCTACGCAAAGCCCTAAAGCAGATATCTCAGTTGCATTCTTCAAATAAAGGTGGAAACAAACACATTTGACCGGACACTCAGGGCTAGGATGAAGAGAGACAAGACATTGAATCAACCCTACTTACTGGTCAAGAACTTCTGGATCAATTGCTCCAATTAAGTGGGTCAATATGAAGACGATCAATTCAGCCAGCCTTCTCAAATTCGTATCCATTCCAGACACAAAAGCTTGAGGTATTTCTCGAGTACAAAATTCCAATACTCTTGCAAGGTTGCAGGAAAGGTCAAATATTACGCTGCATTTCCTTTGCTGGATCTCCATCAGCTGAATATGATGCAAAAATCAATTTCAATGATCACACAAAAAAGGAAGGATGATTATCATGTTTCCTTACAAAAACATAACATACCTTATAATTTTCTTGCATTTCCCGTATTGAGACAGAGAATTCAGTCATGGCCCAGCTTAGAGTATTAAACAAACGATTGAGAAAAGCCGAGAATAATTCATCTTCACTGATGCACGCTTCCCGCAGCAATTGCTTTAAAAAGAAAGAAAAAAAAACATTAAATACAAAAGGTTGAAGCAACAGGCGGCATTGAATTGGTAGCAAGGAAACAAGAAATAGTCGTCACTTGAAATAGTTGTGATGAGGATGATGACTCTCCACGTTTTGAGATTCCAAAACCAGAACCCTTGCACAATCTAAGAAGTATATTGGTTACTGGAATCCAGGATCTATTATCAAATGCAGACAACAAAGCTTTTGGCATCCTCTGTCTAGCAGCTTCATTGCATTCAAAAGCAGCCAAAAACTCTCTCTCCTGCACCAGCACTGATATAGACTGGAGAAGAAGATCCCTTAGCTCCGCGCTAGATATTCTAGGATCATTGAAGTGGGTAACAACAAAAGTGACCTGATAAAAAAAGAGCTTCATTATTCTCCAGATGATAGCCATGATTAACCAATCATAATACACCGATATTCTATAGGCAAAAGTGGAAAACCTATTTCGGGTATATCAGAGAAACTATATAAGGATCATCAAAACATCAGCCCAATCCTTTCACAACTCCTCAGAATAAGAAAAAGAAAAGAAAGATAATTAATAAATAAATAAATTACAAGAATTTATGGATATAAGTTCAAGGAAAATATTTGACGATATATCATCAGTTTCGATTGATATAAATTTGAATTCCAGTTTTAACATGCAGCGACCACTAAGTATAGGAAGTACTTTACCATTTTATGAGGTCAAACTGAATACCAAAACAACATAAATAATCAAATAAAAAAGGATATAGGAGTTGATGACATACAAAAGATGCAAGCCCTTGCTTGATAAAGATTGTAGCCGGGACGAATGGAGGATCGCTCTTCCGTAGCACATGAAAGCAATCAACCTGCCAGGGACAACAAAATAACATTAACAAAACAAAATAAATAAGTCCTTGTGGGAAAAAAATGTTATATTAACCACATCCAGAGGTAAAACATATCCGAAACATTTTGATGTCTTTTGATACTTATTTTGGGTAAGGTTGTCAAAGCTCCTAAAACATATATATGATAACAACTTTCTCCTACCATGAAATAGATATATTGCTCGTAATAGAAGCCTTAGACTGGTCGCATAAATGAAAATAAGAATAGATGGACCATTACACATGTAGAAAGATGGGAACAATACCAGTGTTTCAAGATAAAATTCAGGAATGTAGATGAAGATGGAGTCCACTTTGCTAAGAATTAGAAGTAATTGCACAATCCA
>JAYDZE010017084.1:0-10043 GCA_034509125.1 Monilaria moniliformis
TCTAACCTAACCAATAACCATGAAATATACAAAGTTCAAGAATCTACAACACTTTTTTTACATTTCATTCTAATTTTTAAAAAATCAAATTATTCTCTTTATTTTTTCGAATTTCCACCTATTTCTAATAAAAATTAATTAAATAATTAATTGGGGAGCTAATTAGCGGGTAATTCGGGTACCCGATACCCGAATCTTCCATGCCCTCAATACCCGACCCCGACCCCGAAACCGACATTTGCGGGTATCGGATACCCGATACCCGACGGGTATCGGGTCGGTCGGGTATTACCCGAAACCCGATATCCGATTTTGCAGCCCGACACATAATCACATCATAACTCACAAAATCAAAAATTTCTTTTAATATGCAATCACATAAATTTAATTCAAGAAATGGCCTAATGTAGAGTATACTACCTCATGAATCAAAAAGTGTCGCGATCAAGTGCTCGACTTATTCTTGCAATTTATCATTTCCCCGACTGGAACTTGGGGCATGATCACCTTAAATAAAATATTATATAATTAATTACATTATTTGTGAATAAATAAAATTCAATATTTTACTTTCACTTTTCACATCATTTTCAAATTATTCACTTCGCATCAAAAACTTATTATTACATATTTAATCTTTTGATTTCATATATTTTTTTATTCAAGATTAAGCTCTCTTTACTCCGACTATTATTATAGGCTTATTATTAACTTACTAATAATTTATTATAGGCCCAATTCCTATTTATTTTCTAGTCCAAATTTTTGTGAGCTTTTATTCTCTAGCCTATTTTAAATTTTTGGACTTATACTTCTTGTTCAATAGAATTAATTTAGGCCCACTAACTAATGTGTATGTATAGTCCACTTATTACTTATTTATAGCCCATTAATTAAATTGGCCGTATATTTCCTTTTTCTTATACAACAAGTTAGGCCCAATTAGTAACTATGGTATCCCAATTATATTGTTTCAAGCTCATTTCATAATTTTTAATTAGCCCATTTTAATTATCTTATAAGTATTTATTTATTAGTTCTTCTTTCTTCAAAATTTTACAACACATTATAATTCTTCATTTACTGAATTTAAACAATATCAATTCAATTAGCATTTTATGTTTTTATATTTCTTCTTGGTTTACTTCCAATATCACAATTCAATCAATAGTTCATCACTAACAATTCTCAAGTCTCAATATTTTTTTCCAATCCAAAGTACTATCTAACAATTCAGTTAATATCTACACAATTAATTCTTTCATATCACAATTTCAGAATTGAAATCAAATACTTGGAAAACAATGAACAAGAAAAATAATAATTACATATATATGTACTCTGTGTGTTCGAGAGAGATAAAAGCCGAGAAAAAGTAAGGAAGAGGGAGGTGTCTGCTTGACGGCAACGGAAGAGAAGCGGAGTGGCTGGACGGTGACGGGCGATGGTAGACAGAGGCTGTTCTCGGCAAAAGAGAGGAAAAACTGAGAGAGCGGACGGCACTGCCCGTTGCTCAACGGCGATAAAGTTGAGAGGCCGATCTCACGGCCGGATGGTGGTGGACATATGCAGTGGTGGCGGTGGTTTTGGCCGAGAGAGAGAAAGAGTTGAGGACGGTGTGTGTGTGTGTTCCGAGAGACATTAAAGCGAGGTGTGGTATGTGCGTGTGGTTGTAAGTCACGGGCGAGGCGGCAAGGCGGGGCGGCAAAGACCTCACGGCCGGAGACGGGTGAGGCGGCGGCGGCTGGAAAAGAGACCGCGAGAGAGAGAGGAAAGAGAAGAGAAGAGAAGAGAAGAGAGAGGCGGTGGATCGAGAAAGACCCTGAGTGAGAGAGAGATGAAAGGCAAATGGGGTAGAAATGGGTGTGGGCTTGGGCTTGGGCTTGGCCCAAGTCCCCCTTTTAATTTTATTTTTTAGTTTTCGGCCCAATCCACTGAAATCCGGCCCAAATCTTTACAAATTTTGGCGTATTACAGCTTTGATTTATCAAAAGATGCGGGTTAATCGTAACCTTAGAATCCTGATATATTGGACAGTGGTAATTAATATTTAGAGGTTGGGATGCCCGGCTTTTTTGGAACCAGCAGTTTTAGCCTGAACTAAAACTGTCGGTTCGGTTTTGGAAGCGGAACCACCGGATATGTTAAACCAAAACCAGAAATTTGGTTTTGGTGGTTTGGTTACGGTTTCAAATATATGAAACCAGAACTGCCGGTTCCAGCGGTTTTCAGATGTTGTAGGCTTGGCATAGGGGGGCAAGGCAAGATTTGACATTTCAGACAAAAACCATTGGTTTCTACTGTAAACCCGGCGGTTATGGCAGATAAACCGACAGTGCCAGCGTTTTTGCAAAAGAAAATTCAAAATTCTAATTTAAATTCACAAATTTGCCACTCATTTTTATCTATAAATACCCCTTCATCATGTTTATTTCAACTCACTCCTCTTGTATTAACAAGAATTCTCTCTTCTCTATCTTCAATTTTCTCTCATCTCTACCTCCATCATCCTCATTCTAGCTCACTTCGCTTGTGTTAACAAGAATTTACAGCTCTCTAAAAACACTTGGTCGAGCACATTCTAAATATTACTACAATATTAACAAGTTCAGAAAGTTAGCAACTGCCCCAAAAATATCCCATTGGCATGTGATTGACCAAATGTTTTCAAATAATTGGATGTGCAGTTAACATAAGATACTGTAATTTATTAATTACTGATCTACTTATACTCATCTTCGATTTTAGATTTTAATCAACTTGAATTAAAAAAAAAAGGAGACCGAAATCAGAACTGCCAAAAACTAGCCAGAAACCGGCAGTTCAGAACCAGAACCGAAACCGGGGGTTTCCTGTCTCAAACCGAAACCGAAAATTTCATTAGAAGTTTAGTTACGATTCTGATGTCCTCGGAACCGAAACCGGCGGTTCCAGAACTATGGACATCCCTATCTAGAGATGCTAGGATTGCTATTGTACTAAATCGTGTTCCGGGAGAGTCCGAGTTGATACTATTCCCAAGAGCAGTTCAATAAAGGTTTAATTATACAGAAGCCCGACTGACTTGGAATTTATTACAAAGTATTGTGAATAATAAATTTTAGATTAGACTATTCTTGGTAAAAGATATTAATTAAAGCAGCAGTTAATTAATGGATATTAGAATCTTAAACATGGAAATAAATTAATTAAAAAAGAAGCCCAGATTCTCTATAATTCGAATTTGGGCAGGTAAGTTAATATTAATTTTTATAGTGATCCAAATTAATATTCTACTGGGCATACATTAAATTGAGACTCAATTTAATTAGTTGAAACCCAATAGGGAGGCCCAGTCCAAATTTCCTTAGATCCATAATATGGCCCATACGTATTCTATAAATAGGAGAGAATGAGAAGAAAAATCATAATAGTTACATACATACAAAATTTGCCCACTGCTAAGGTTCAAATTCTACTAACCCTAGCTCTCCACTTTTGTGTTTTTCTCCTCCTTCTCTTGCCTATAGGTTTGACAGTATTTGCCCACATCAATATTCAAACCTAGAAATTTGGGAATAGATTAGAAGTTTTGAGGTTGAGAACTCAAGACCTGCATGTGGAGAATGAGCAATCCATTGTCTGATCTTTGGAGATCAAACACAAATAAGTAAACTGAACCAACTAGAAAACATGTCTTAGGATTTAATTATTTGTTTTTGTATGATTTATTTCACATTCTAGTTAAGTATGAATATCTGAAATCAGTCATATTTATCTTATATTATTCTAGAAAGATCTTGGGTAGGGGATATCTTCAATGCAATATTCAAATCCCAACAGCAAGTAGAGAACTAAATTCCTTACTTGTGGCCTATTGTTTAGGTGTTTCGGAAGAGGGTCTATACTACATGTGTGATTATCTAGCAAAATTCGAGTCACTATTGGATATTAAGTTTAATATTTGAATGACATGATGTGTTGATGAAATCAAATCCCTAAAATATTTCTATTTTGTTATTTCTCTTATCTTTACTGCAGTTAGTTTGTGTTTTTTTTTTTAAAGAATCAAACAAAGTTGTGTTATTTAGATAGTATTAATTGATTGAGGTTGTAGTACTTAGAATCAAAATAGTCTATTTGGATACGATACTCTTACTTACTATTTTCTATGCTATGATTTCACCGTCCTCTTGCGGTATAATTGTACTAGAAATAAATCTTAGGTCACTGTACCCTCGCTGCTTGTCACCAGCATTAGGCCGGGCTAAGTTGCCTTCGGGCGCTCTAAGGCGTGGCACGCCCAGCCCATCTATCATGCTCGTGCGCTGCCTAAGCATTAGGTACTAGGTGTGAGATTTACCGAGTGTTGCTCACACCAAGCCTCGCCACCCACGCATACGGCATCCATCGCCCAATGTCGGGTGTTCGTGTTTGACGTGACGCCTAGCGACCAAGTGTTGGGTGTGAACCGGCGCTCGCCCGACGCTTGCACGAGGCCCAAGCGCAGCGCCAGGGTGCTGAGCACCGAGAGTCACCTCGCACTGCCGACCAGCCCTTACCCGACCATCGTTCGATGCTCCGTCACTTAAGGATCGCTAATTGTGCTTACTGAAGGCTACTAAATGCAGCACGTCCAGTCCCCGACACCCTTTCGCTCCCAATGTCCACCCGCACGTCGAGAGACGTGCTTCGGTTGTGCGCTGGCTGAGGCTGCAGGCGCAAGCGCCTTCCCTGTCTCTGCTCACCTTTACTGCACCGACGCCTGATAGCCCATGTCACCTCTCGTGTACCGAGTGTCCTGCGCACTAAAGGTCGAGGTTGCCTAGGATAGCTCGGTGCTTCGAGCCCCAGCCTCGCGCCTCAACCCAGCGGCTCGACGACCGATACCCATTGTATTTTTTCATGAGGCGCAACGTAAGATGCCAGGCTCACCCGATGCCCACTGCCTTCCTCTGAGCGCTGAGCAGGCTGATGGCTGAAGGCTGCCGAGAGTAGTCCGGTGCTGCGAGCCGCTGCCTCGCCCCTCACCCACTAGCGCCCAACGCCCGACGCCCGATGCCCATCTGCTGTGCCTAGGCGACCTCCAGAGCCGTGCGTTGTGCCCCTGAGCACCCTGAGCACGGTCACTGGTGTTGTTGACTACTGCACGTAGCCTCGTCGCCCACGTAACTAGATGTTGTTGGTGACGTGTCGCCCAACGAACTGTCATTGCCTTGTCCTCGACCTTCGTTATTCATGCTCTTCATTTGATTTCTCATCCAGTTACAAAATTGCAAGCAAAAAGAACCGAAAATCCTAGTCTACCACAATCAACCCTCGTGGGTATACAATACATGCCATAAACCAGGCATAAACCAACATAACAGATCTTATTCATTCAAGCCTAATAAACAAGATAATTGTAAAAAAAAAAATAAAAAAAAAAAAACTAGAAATCTATGTTGGATTTAAACTGACAGCAAGCATATTAAAAGAAAAAATAATTTATATATCAGAGTATATGATCCGGCTCTAATAGCAATTGTTAGGGTTTTCATTCAAAGATTCTCTACTGCCAAGGATCTCATATGATGATATCTAAATTTAATTATCAAAAATCTAATATAATCTACTATAACGCATTTAGACTTGAAATAGGAAGCAAAACAGATCCCTAGGCATGCTCCTAGATTTCAGGAAATTACCTTGTTTGTAGAATCTTTTTGTTGATTAGTGTAACAGATGACTTGCTACTCCCACCACTCCTCCACAACTATCTCACATTTGAATATTCTGGCATATTCTCTCCTATAACTCGAATATTATGTGGGTAATAAACTATCAAGCTTTATAGACATGGTGGAGAATAGAAAATCACTAAGATGTACACACAAAGGATAAGGCAATTTTTTCGTCTGTGATTGTTTGTTATTTTCGTCCTATAGGGGTAAAATATGGGTGGTGGGCTAGGTGGGCAAGGTCAGGAATTACAAGGAGGATTAATTATAGGCCTCCTAATGAGCTTTACTTTTTAAGTTGAGCCCCAACTTAATAATATTCAATGCTTGTCCTGATCCAGATTAGGAATATGGCTCCTTTTTATTTTTTATTTCTCGTGCTTAAGATTTTCAATGTCCATTAACTAGTTAAAAGCTGTTGCTAGCTTTAATTAATTAATTTCTTTTTCAAAGAGTGGACTAGTTCAAAACAACATTAATTATACTTGAATAAATTCAAACTACACATATTTGTATAATAAATTCCTTTTGAACACGTTTTGGGGATATTATCAACCCGGATCTCCCGGACACAATGTCGTATGCTCAATGTTATTTATATAAATTAAGAAATAAATAATAATCGAGACCTTGTACTTCATTTACACAGTGTTCAGGTACATATCTCACTATAAGGAAACGACTAAAAGATCTTCTGTGATCATGGATCCACCATCCAGTCTACAGTATAGAAGGATGACTTGTTTGCTCAATTTATGACTATACGCTTAAGAATAAGCATCTCTAACCACAAAAGGCAAACCATGTGACAATATTAAATTTCTTCTCAATTGCAAGAAATAAGGTTTTTAATACAAAGCAACCCAAAGCATGCTTTCTAGTATATAAACCGTAACAAAAACTATCCAAGAATACACTCAAAACTGGAAGGATAAAAAAATCGGTGTCACTCGATCGAAATGATATAAGACATAATAAACTTTTAGTTTTGCAGAACTTCTAAGGTATAATCTTTGCCACGATATTACTGGCTTAGCTTTTCGTGCTTCCCGCAGGAGGAGAGAGTAAGGGAGACAGTATGGAAGATTGGTCCACTCTAAAAGGCTCAGATTATCAGTTAATTGTTTGCCCCTAGATGTCACTATATAGCTATGAGTAGATCATTTTAAGCAATGTTTGAAGACCGTATGTGATCAATCACCAATGAGGAGAGGCTCCATTTAACAAATATATAGTTCGTTGGACAATTCAACGCCAATGTTGACCTATTGATCGGTATCCCTCAACGTCTTCATCAAATGGTACAGACGGAGCTTTTTCAAGTTTAAAGAAGGAACAAATTGTTAGGGTTTAATTCCAATGACGGTATTCCACTTAATTAGGATCTATTTAGGATAATATAGAGAATTCTAAACACATGTATTCAAATTAATTCCTACTATCTAGAATGTAGTTAAAGCATACAATCTAGAAATTAAATCGTAAATCAAGCTTACTACAGATTTGAAGTACTTACTGGTGAATTGATCTCCAAATATCAGAAGATTGCTCGAGTCTTGCTCGAGTCTTCTCGATATGTAGATCTTTAATATCTACCTTACATATTCTAACTTATTCCCGATTCCAGGTTTTTATATTGGTGTGGACAAATGCTATCAAACCAAAATGAGTAGAGACGAAGAAAGTAAAATGCAGGGAACACACAGAGAAAGAGAGAACATGTGTTTGACGTGTGAGTGTGTGTGTGTAGCAGTAGTTTCTTCTTCTTCTTCTCACCTATTTATGTAATATGAATGGGCTAGGTCATGGATCCAAGAAAATTTAGGCTAGGCCTCTCTATTGGGCTTTAACTAAATAAATTGGGCCCCAATTTAATATAAGCCTAGTTGAATATTAATTTGGACCACTATAAAAATTAATATTGACTTATCCGTCCAAATCCAAATTACAAATAATCTGGGCTTCCTTTTTAATTAATTTAATTCTCGTGTTAAGATTCTAATATCCAATAGTTAATTTAAGCTTACTGATGGCTTTAATTAATTAATATCTTTTACCAAGAGTGGTCTAGTTCATAAGCTTTATTTTTATTATACTTTGAAATAAATTCCAAGTCGGTCGGGCTTCTGTACAATACAACTTTTTCCGAACACCTCTTTGGATATTATCAACTCAGACTTACCCTGGACACGATTCAATGCAACCACAGTCCTAGCATCACTAGATATTAATTACCACTGCCCAAGATATCAGGATTCTTGGGTTATGAAAAACCCGTACCTTTTGATAAGTCAAAGTCGTGCATAATCAATATCGTATACTCAATTATATATACAAAGACTAAGAAACGAATTAGTAATCAGCAAGAAAGACTTATCGTGAATCCATTCAGTGCTATACCACAACAGTGTCACTTGTTTACCAAGGTTAGTTTATATTAGGACCGACACTGCAATATTTTGCAATAGACTGTCTAAGTCTATCTAGGTTGTGAAATTTAATTTTCTTCTGCAAGGCACCGACTGAGAGACCTTTAGTGATGACCTTACCACTATTCAGTCTACATGCAGAAGACCTAGACACGTTTGCTCAATCATAATAGTTTGTAAATCAACATAATATAAAATTACAAACAAATGTGACAAAATAATATTCCTCTCATAAATTTGGGAAATAAGGTTTACAAATACATAAGTAGCTCGAAGTATACTTTTTAGTATATACCCTAAAAATCTATACTTATACCCAAAACATGTTTTCGAGTATACACTACTGCCTATTCTCCCACTTATACTGAAAGCAGGTCTAGGTCATTGATTCATCTACCTCCCATCGCTTCTACATAACAATTGAATGTCATGTTAGTTAAGCTCTTAGTGAAGGTTGTCCTCTAATGCAATCTTGGTCACCTCAATATTTTCTCTACGCACTATATCCCGTAGGATATGATACTTTCTTTCTATGTGTTTACTGTCCTTGTGGACCCGTGGTTCCTTAGAGTTTGCAACTGCATGAGAGTTGTCACAATAAATTGTATTAGTCTTTGGTATACTCGAAATCACGTTTAGATGCATTAGGAAGTTTCTCACCCGTACAGCTTTCTTGTCGGCTATTGAAGCAGCCACATATTCAACTTCCATTGCGGAGTCTGTGATGCATATCTGCTTCACACTCCTCCATGTTACAACTTCTCCTCCTAAGTTGAACACCTAGCCAGAGGTAGATTTACTGAATCCCGATCAGTTTGAAAATCTGAATCGGTATAACCTAAAGGGCAGAGCTCGGCTACCTGGTAACCTAACATATACTCTTTAGCTCTCTTAATGTACTTGAGTACATTATTTACCGCAGTCCAATGTCTTTGGCCAGGATCAGATTGATACCTTGCGACCATGCCAACAACAAAGTAGATATCAGCCTAGTACATAACATAGCATACATAAGACTACTAACTTTCGAAGCATATGGAATCCATCTTATCTCCTCAGTCTCACTGGGTGTCTTAGGAGACATGTCCTGAGAAAAGGTAATTTCATGCCGAAAAGGTAAAGAACCATTTCTTAGAGTTTTGCTTACTAAAACATCTATGTATAGTGTCAATGTAGGATTCCTGATATAAGTACAACATTCTCTTCTAGCGATCACGGATAACCTTGATCTCGAGAATGTGTCCAGCTTATCCCATATCTTTCATCTCGAATTGAGTAGACAGCCAACCCCTTACGCTCGATAGCATCTCCTTGTTGTTTCATATCAATAGGATGTCATCTACGTAGAGTACCAAGAAAACCACATTTCCACCATCACCCTTCTAGTACACACAGCTTTTTTCAGTGCACTGATCAAATCTATAAGACTTGACGGTCTGATCGAAACAAATGCTCCATGATCTAGATGTTTGTTTGAGTTCATAAATGGGCTTCTTAAGCTTCAAAACCATGTTTTAATTACTCGACTACATAGCCCTCAGGTTATTCCATCTAGATGGTCTCCTCAAGACTTCCGTTTAGAAAAGATGTCTTGACGTCCATTTGTTATACATCTTAATCCATATAGACTGCAATAGAAAAAAGGATTCAGATCGATTCAAGCATAGCAACAAATGAGCAGGTTTAAATTAGTTAATGGATATTAATATCTCAAACACGGGAAATAAATTAATTACAAAGGAAGCCCGAATTCTTCGTAATTTGGATTTGGACGGGTAAGTCAAAATTAATTTCGATAGTGGTACAAATTAATATTCTGTTGGGCTTATATTAAATTTGGGGCTCAATTTAATTAAGTGAAGCCCAGCAGGGAGGCCCAGTCCAAATTTTCTTGGATCCCTAATCTGGCCCATCA
>JAYDZE010017095.1:0-10042 GCA_034509125.1 Monilaria moniliformis
TTTCGATATTAAATATTTTTTAATTTATAAATAATAAAAATTACTAAAATACCCCTGCATTTTTTCAAAATTGGTGGAGGGCCCATAGACCCCATCTTTCTATGTGGCTTCGCCACTGTGTATTTGGTGTGTTGGGGGATCCTGGCACTATGAATTATTAATTGAAAGGAAAAAGAATAGAGAAAAAAAGTTAATGAAGAAAGTTTAAAATCTGTTTCAATTTGTATAAAGACATGGGTTTAGGATAGGATGAGGATGAAGAATCTGATTGACAGCGCAAGTTGTGCACATTATCTTTTCAATCAAAAATTAATATTCTATTGGCATCAAACTTATTTTTATTTATTTTTTTGTTCTATAATATTTTTAGTTCGTTTTTTTTGTTTTTTACGAAACCGTTACTATTGGTCATTTTGAAAACGACTAACAAAACTCGTTTATTTTTTTCAGAGACATTTTTGTTCTTGGTATCATTAACTTCGTCGTTGAGTTAATTTTTCGTTTCTTCTTTGCATAAAACGTTTTGTATTATTTTGGGTTATCATTTTCTATATCAAAATTTGTTCGCCTTTTAGAAACGAACAACATTTTTTATATTGATATAATAGTATTCAACATTTTGATTGTCCAAATTTAGACTAAGTTGACTTTTGCACAATAGTGCATAATTGTTAAGCTTTCTGGTAGCAACAATTAATTACCGTCCCACAACAATAGCTGTCGGCTATCGGATGACCGATACCCTGCCCGGCTGAAACCGATTTAGTTATAAATTAGACAAATATACAATTTTCAATTATACAAATTACTTAATAACCAATTAGTACCTCAATTAACCAATTTTTTTTTTTAAATGGTTCAATTTTATTTTACGAACTCTCATTCTCTTTCTTCTCTCTTTTGAGTTTCTTCTCTCCAGAGTTTCCACTCTGGACCAACAATGACGATGCATTGTTGGTGATTCAAAGACGCCGCCCAGACTCCACCTCCTCAATAAGCACCACCCTCTGCTGCCCCTGTTGCCATGTTGCACTGGCTAGCCATCTAGCACACTACCAAGCTATTAATACCACCCCGCTGCCTTGCGTTGCCCATTCCACTCCAATTGCTATTACGTTATCCGATTAACGAGTCAGTTAATTCAGTAATTGAATAATTGATTGTATTGGTAATCAATTAGCGATTTTGATGATATTTTATTTCAATTAACCGTACTTGAACCATTAAGTTCCCCTAAGAATCGTATTAGCAATAAAAAATCTATATAAAAAGCTAATCGATGGCATTTTTATGATATGGAAATTAAAATAATCATATAATACAATATTTCTAGATTCACACACACTAATCCCTTCATTCTATCCCGACCAACTAGTTTGAGGGTGAGCGTCTTCACAATTTAATTGTGATGTTTCTTCAGTTTAATACATTTTTTAAACAATTTCTATTACCAAAAAACATGGCAAATTTTTTAATGCTTATTATCGTTTGAGTTTAGAAAGTCACTTATTGGAAAGGGGGGATTCCACATGCATACATAATCTATATTTCGAGACATAGTTAAAACCGTTAAAATATATATATATATATATATATACATGGCATCATTCAAAATGCCAATTAGCATTCGGTAAAGTTTCCGAACGAATAACTAATTGTAATACTAATTATAAATTCTTAAAATTTTGAATAATACAATATAATTATAATAGAAATAACTAATAAAATCTCAAATTAAATAATAAAATAGTTTATGACGACTGACATTTTAATTAACAAGGAAAACGTGGGTGGTTGTCGCATCGGCAATTGCATGCATGATACTCTCTCCATCTATAAAAATAGTTATAAGAGAGAGTGATATATGTTTTCTAATTTATAGGTAGAGATGGTGTATGAGTATGGTAAATGGAGAAAAGGACCCACATATTAGTGGATAATGAGCTTTAATTTGAATTAAAGTGGTGGGCCATATATGGATGCGTTACAAAAAAAAAAGACTGTTTTGTGTGTGTGTGTAGGGTTGTACTAGAGTAAAGCTATACTCTTGGTGCATAACTAATACCAGATATAATTTATTGGATTTAAAAATGGATGGTCATGATTTAAACTAAACGTATATCATTACAATAGCATATATAAATCATCAAAATGTTAAAAATGTCATACATAATATTCGTCCATTTAAATTTTGGTAGTTGCCTAAAAAACATGGAATAATAACTTCAACATATCTCCACTCAAATTCAAAACGCAAGTTCGCTGAATGCAATATTGAAAAACGTCATTATGAGATTGAATTTATATCATCATAACAATGAATTTACGTCATCATAATGCAAGTTTGCCGATATACTTATATATTCCATTTTTTCATACAAATTTCGTCATGTGAACATTTGCAATTATGATTTCGTTAGAATCCCCATAAAATTACCTTTAATTTGATATATTATTTGTGAAAAGATAATTTAAATTGAGAGAGTATATGGAATTTAAAATTTTGAGATATTTTAGGAGAGAGAAAGTATGTATCAACTGTCATTGAAAATAAAATGGACCATTACAAATTCGAAAATATACTTGAGCATAACATTGAATTTAAATCATCATAACGTTGGCTGCAAATCATCATCACTTAAATGTATGTATCATTATAACGCAAATTGCGGAAAAATCAAATTGGAAAATATCCCATGTTTGAGCAGAATAATCAATTTGTATAAAATCTGTAACTTACCATAACCGATTTATTGATGAATTACCCAAATGTCCTTAAGAATAATAATAATTATATTAATATTGTCACGTGGCACAATGACAAGCTGTTAGATATCTAAATTACAACTAGTTGTGTTGTCTAAGTGGTCAAAGGCGTTGGCAAGTGGTCAAAGGCGTTGGCAAGTGGTCAAAGGACTATGCAACTTTATTTATTTATTTATAATATTCTATAGTCGTTTATATGAGTTCAAAAATATATTATGGTTGTGGCCCAATAGTTAAGATCTTGGTTTATAAAACTAAGTACCTTGGGTTCGACCCCAAGTAGACACTTTCGTGAATTGTTTACAATTTAATTTATTTTCATAATAATTTTATAAGCTCAAATAAAACTTTTCTTTAAAATAAGTAAGACTTATTATTTATATTTAAAGTCTTAATTTGTCTTAATCAAATTTTTATTTTCTCCAAAGAAAAATAATATTTAATTTTATAACAAAGTATTATTTGCATATAAGCAAAATAACATAAACAAATAAAGAGTCTAATTTGCTTTTACCAAAAGTCTTATTTAATTTAAATCTTATTTATGAATCGTAAAAGTTTTATGGGATAATTGCCATTTAAATCATAACTTTTCGTTGACTTATGGTCAGTCCCATAACTTTTGAAACCGGAACATAAAACCATAACTTTTCATATTTTCTCAATTATCCCACGGATCAAAATTTCGGTGAAATTGGTGGTGACATGTCGGCCGGAATTCAACGAAAAGTTATGATTTAAATGACAATTATCTCAACGACATCGTTTTGGAGAACAAATGTGTTATCCATGTCGGAAATTCCGGCTGAATGTCACCACCAATTTCACTGAAATTTTGATCCGTGAGATAATTGAGAAAATATCAAAAGTTATGATTTTATGTTCCAGTTTCAAAAGTTACGGGATTGACCAGAAGTCAACAAAAAGTTATGATTTAAATGGCAATTATTGTTATATAAAATGACCAATATTAGAATATATTTTTAAGGAGGGACCAATATTAGAATTACTAAACAAGTTCATAACTTCGGACAGTAGAAGGCGGAAATACTAGTCTACTTTAATTAAATTATTACCAAAAAGGGAAATGATTGGCAAAAAAGCGTTAAAAGGGGCAAAAAAACGCGTCACACTCACATCAGAAAGTCGATAAATTTTCATGATTTTTTTTCTTCTCCTTCGAATCACTGTCACACTATCAACGCATTAATAACGAACCACTCTCTCTCCCCCTCTCTTGCTCCTCTCTCTCCCTCTCTCTCTCTCACACACACACACATTCACACACGTGAAAACCGTCTCCGGCTCTTCAATCACCTCGAAATCCAGTGAACTCAAGCTCAAAAACTGCCGAGATTGGGATCAAATGGGGCGCAACTCAGTACCCGCCGGAGATTCAGCTTCCGACGACGCATCGGCGGCCACATTCCACTCGATCCGAGACCGTTTCGCCTTCAAGAGGTACCACAACTCTAGCAGCGCGGCCGAACTTCCGCGCTCCTCCAAAACGACGACGCCAGCGCACAAAACCTCCCGATCTCACCACCACAAGCAGCGGAAGCTGTCGTTCTACCCGTTCAAAGGCAAATCGCGGCTTTACTTGTGCATTTTCGCGGTGTTTTTCGTGTTTTCTGTGGCCTCGATGGTTTTGCAGAGCTCGATCATGCTGGATTTCCGGCAGGGAGTTGGCGGTGACAGAATGCGGTGGAGGTGGTCGGTTAAGGAAGGGTTGGAGCTGGGGAGCTCGCTGGAGTTTGTGCCTCGGCGGCGGCTAGAGCTGAACGGAAGCCGGCTTGACTCGCTCAGAAGCCAGCCGAGGATCGGTGTTCGGCCTCCGAGGATCGCTTTGGTAAGTGATTGATTAATGGACATGTTTTTTTGTGATGTAATTAGGAAATTGAAGTTACTATGTTTGAACTGTAGTTTAAGGTTATTTATGAGCCTATATAGTTATACATGCTGAGTTGGTGGTTTGCATGGTCAGAGATTTGGTGGTTGTCGAAATCATATACCTAATGATCTGAAATGGAAAAGTATAAGTACCAAAACGAAATGTCTTTGTTCGATGGAAGAGTAGTTCAATAACTTATTATAGTTGTAAAAAAATGAGATAGAGCTTTGGTGAGTAATAATCATCTCATAGTTCTAGCTTCAGCTTTAATAGGATATCAAGAGGATGGGTAAGATGCAAGAGTCATAGACAAACAGTAGTGTGGCATGGCCTTAATTCTGCTGATTTCTAGGTGATTATGCATTTTGTAGAGGATCATTTATCAATTATCTGAATGCTAAAGGCAATCTATGTCAGATATGTTTAATATTGTTTGTTTGCAACCTTCATACCTCAAGAAGTGCATTCTGACCAAATCGCTATTGTCATATTTTAAGCAGTCATTTTCTTTCTCTTAACTTATGAAAGTGTTGTGGAAAAGCCCAATGCCTTTTCAATAGCAACGAACTCATTGAAAATGAAGAAAGAAAATCTTGGATTTTCATTTTTTAATAGTGATTAATTAGGATTTTCTAACTTAGGTCTATGAGTTGTTGTAAAGCCAGTTCATCCAAATTATTATTTTGGTTATATCTGTAACATGTGCAATTTAGTTGGCATTGATTAATCAATTGTTATTGATTCTGTGAAACTAAGTACAATTAATAGAAAAGTTAGTTCCTTATTAAAATGAAATACAGGAAAATGGAGACATGATTGGAAATAATAAAGGTGGTAAGATAGAACCAAGCAGACACTGTAAAATTAGTAGATTTCTGATAATAGCTTCAAGAAGGTGGTATTTGCATGTGTTGAATATGTGGGTGATTGGAGAAGTGATGTGACAACAGGATCTCTCGCTTATGGTGTTGCTTTGCCATGTTCTCGGCGATGAGCAATGGAAATGGAGACATGATTGGAAATATTAAAGGTGGTAAAATAGAACCAAGTAGACACTGTAAGATTAGTAGATTTCTGATAATAGCTTCAAGAAGGTGGTAATTGGATGTGTTGAATATGTGGGTGATTGGATAAGTGATGTAACAACAGGATCTCTCACTTATGGTGTTGCTTTGCCATTTTCTCGGCAATGAGCAATGGATAACAAATATTGTACTTCCGTTAGCCTCTAATATTTCGTAGCTAGTCACCTCGTGTACCTTTTTTTTTGTCCTGCACCGTAGGGAGTAGATGTTTGTCCAATCTTTATTTCCTTGTTTACTTCTACGATGTATTCTCTAAAAGGAAACAGCTTCCAGTACTGCCATACTTCAAATGCATTTCAGTTGAAATTCTGTAATATATTTATTCATTCTTTTTATCAATGCAAGATCTTAGGGAACATGAAGAAAGATCCTTCGGCACTATTGCTGTATTCTTTGATGAAGAACTTGAAAGGTCTCGGCTATCTGCTTAAGGTAATCTTTTGTAACAGTTTGCATTTGATGCTACTCAACTGTTTTGTATTCATAGTGACAATTGTAAACTCATACAAGCTAAGTGCCCAGTTTTTTTCCTAACCTTCACCTTCTCCCCTCTTTACTTTCATCTCTAAAACTAAAGGAATAATCACTGTAATTGAATATTGCCTGGATAGAATAGTGTGCATTCATCATGCTCTGGATATAATATAATTCAGAAAGTGCAAAGATCCTAGGAAAAAAAGAGTTCATGCCCAGAAGCCCCAATCCTTGATAGAGTAGGTCTAACCAAAGAAAAAAGTAGCATAAACTTACGTTCAAAAATTAGGATAAGCAGCAGTCTCCCTGGAATTCGAGTTAGGAATATTACTTGCATGTATACCTTCTTGACTGAAAGTGTGCCATAGCTCTTATTACTATTACTCTGAGATAGTGGCATAATTACTTAGTAAATAAATTTATACCGAGTATATGTCCTCATCAATTTCGTAAGCTCTAGTAACTACTATTTCATTTTGGATATGCACTTTCGTGCATGTGAAATAAAATCACACGTTCTTGCTGTAATAGAAGTAAATATTATCTGAAGTGTTCTTATATAAGAAAGAGTCTGCCTTTGTAAGTAAAATCTGTAGGAGAAAGTTCTGGAACAAATATTAGCTAGCAGTTGCAACTTGTGATAGTATCAGTTACTAAAATATGTCTATATCTTCCTATTATGCACATTTAAAAGCTTGACCTACCCCATATATTTTTTATAGTTATATGCTCTCAAAGATGGCAGAGCGCGTTCTGTCTGGCAAGAGCTTGGAGGTCCAGTTTCAATTTTATGGCCTGAAAGATATGGTTACATTGATTGGTCAATGTATGTTTTCTCTTCCATTTCTTCATTTTACCCTGGAAGTTCTATATGTTAGTTGCATATATTGTTGATTAGTTTTCTCTAGGCACTACAGCTGAGCATTGCCTTTTCTTTTTGCTACCTACAGTTATGAAGGTATTGTTGCAGATTCCCTTGAGGCAAAACATGCCATTTCCAGGTACTATTTCTTGAAAGAATTTTTTGGTGTTTCAGATACATCCGTTAACTTTCATCTATGAACCTATATCACAAATGAGGCGAACACAAAAGTAAAATACTATGATATGGGGCCTAGTGAATATTGTCTTTTAGACCCACTTTTCCCCGGCCCAAATTTAGTTAGCCATTTGAGATAAGATAAGCTAGTTTTGCTGTTTTTTGTTAGTAAAATTACCCTCTCATAGATATGAGTGGTGCACTGATGGCAAGCACATATACTGATAGGTTATTGTTCCTAACTAAGAGAGAATCTGATACACCTTCACTTGTGAATCGGAAGTAACACGAATGAAGATAACAACACACAATTTTATTGATGACTAACGATGAACACTACAAAGAAGAATGAAGGATAACAGGTACAAATACATCAAGGATCTCCAGATCCCGAATGTCTTCACTTCTCTCTGCTAATTTTCCGAATGAATCACGCAAGGCACGTGCTTTCCTTTTTAACCGCCCGTGCTGCTGTTTACGCTTCGCTCTCCTTCAGTTATTCTGTTTCTAACCATTCTCTAACTAATTCCACCGTGGCACCTTGTATAGCTGCTTCCTCCTTCAATTACCTAGCATGTAATACGTTGCATATAATGCTCATATCAACGACGTAATATTCGGCAGTTCTTTCTTAAGATGCTATCAATACTCCCCCCTTAAGCTTCCTTGTCCTCAAAGAAGGAAGGAAAATGAGTTTCGATTTCATCCGCATACTGCCAAGTGGCGTCTGCAGGAGAAGAACCACGCCAATGAATCAACCACTGAGCCACGGCCCGATTGTGACAACGAGTCATTCGTCGCTCAAGGATGGCCTGTGGATAAACATCTTGTATGTGTGATATAGGGGGAAGATCTGGAATAGGTCCAGTGGGCTGGATGAGGGCCGAAGCTGAGATAAATGAAAGACATTGTGAATTTGAGCTGTCTGCGGAAGATTCAATCTATAGGCAACAGCTCCTATACGATCCAAAATCTGGTAAGGCCCAAAGAATTTGGGTTCAAATTTGTGATATTTCCCACGAACCGAGTGTTGGCGATAAGCTTGTAACTTGAGCAATACCCATTCTCCAATATCATATTGGCGATCAACCCGGTGTTTATTCGCCTGAGATTGCATTTGAGCCGCAACCTTTTGTATGTTTGCTAGGAGAAGACTCGAGGGTTTTCTTGAGATAAGCTACAGAGGATTGTTCAGTTCTAAAAGGACCAGAGCTTCAGTGAACATAACAATAGTTTAGGACTCCTCCACTTTTCCTATTGCCTATAGCAAACATGCATGTATGTGATGGATGCTCCCATGCAATGTACATTGCATAGTGCTATTTAATATTCTATGATTTGTCAATTTGATATCTATGCAGCATTATGCAGGAGCCTTTTTGCTCTGTGCCTCTGATATGGATTATCCAAGAGGATACTCTTGCCAGTCGTCTACAACTTTACAAGGACATGGATTGGGGCCACCTCATTTCTAATTGGAAAATGGCCTTCAGTAGGGCTGATCTTGTGGTATTTCCAGAATTTTCTTTCCCGGTAAAATTCTTTCTGGATTTCTTCTTCTTAAGATGTGATTTATATAAGGATTGTCTTAGTTCTGAGTTTATTATGCCTCTTCCTGTATCAGATGTTATATAGTGTTCTTGACACTGGAAACTTCTTTGTAATTCCTGGATCTCCAATAGATGTTTGGGCTGCGCAAAGCTATAGTGAGACTCATTCCAAATCTCAGCTGCGGAAGGAAAATGATTTTCACGATGATGACCTGCTGGTTCTAGTTCTTGGGAGTTCATTCTTCTACTATGACCTGGCCTGGGATTATGTAGTGGCAATGCACGATCTAGAACCTGTGCTCCTCAAATACACAGGACAAAATGATGTTGGATTTACATCAAAGTTCATTTTCCTTTGTGGAAACTCCAGCAAAGAATACAGTGATGCCTTGCAGGTATATGTTTGCAATTGGCTGTTTTAAATGTTAAAGATTTTTACTGCATCTGTTCATGTGGGCTTCAGAAAATGAGACACCAATAAGATTTAACACTGCCACATTTGATTTCTATTGGGAAATGAGGACTGGTACTCCAGCAATAATTTGTTGGTACACAACAGCAGATGCTTGTGATGGTTTATAATATGATTAGTTTGAACTTGTTCAATATCTTTTCATATCTGATTTATTTTGTTATGAGTTATGCATGTACATGTTTGATTCTGGCTCATTCTTTAAAACCAAAATGTTGGAAATCGAATTGGAAGTGCTGTTGGTAACTTCTCCTTGAAGAAAGTGGCGTTTTTTCAGTTCTGCCTTGAATGTTATCTTTACTATCACTGTTACACCTATGTAGGACATTGCAACTCGTCTGGGATTAAAGCAAGGATCATTGAAGCATTACGGCATAAATAGTGATGTTGACAGTCTGATACTGATGGCTGATATTGTTCTGTATGGATCCTCCCAAGAAGAGCAGGGATTTCCTCCTTTGCTGACTAGAGCCATGTCATTTGGGATTCCCATAATTGCTCCAGATTATCCTGTCATAAGAAAATATGTACGTCACATTTGTTCTCTTTTGAAGTGATCTTGTAGCTATCCTTGAATCTTATCTTTTCCTGTGGATCAATATTTTTAATGTAGGTTGTTGATGGAGTTCATGGGATAACTTTTCCAAAAAACCATCCTGAAGCATTAAGAAATGCCTTCGCGCTCCTTATATCTGAAAGAAAATTATCTAAATTTGCACGTTCTGTTGCCTCCTCTGGAAGGCTTCGTGCCAAGAACATGTTTGC
>JAYDZE010017106.1:0-20591 GCA_034509125.1 Monilaria moniliformis
TTCTTATTTTATATATATTAATAATATTTTTATTTAAATATTTTTCGACCGCCATATCCGCCATGCCGACCGCCATATCCGCTGTGGCGGTTTTTTGACCAACCGCCATATGCCGCCATACGCCATAAATAACATTGGACAAAAGTTGTAACCATGATGAACAGTAGAGTAGAGTGCAATATTTTGCATTCAGATTTGGCATCTTAGTACTTCTTGTAGGCATCACCCCTGACAGAGTGAATTAAGTGTAGGAAAGAATTCATAGTGTATTTCTGGGAATGTAAGTAGATGTAAAGAATTGGTGCTCATAGACTTGATCAGCCATTTCCTGTCATGGAAATAAATAGTACTCATTGATGGAATTTCCTTCGTGCATAGATGCAAAAAGAACAATTTTTTTAGCATTTTATGCATTGCTTTTTCTTGCAATACCTCTATGTATGGCGACTGTTGTTCTAAGCACCCTTTCATTTCAATCACATTAAGAAAATATGTCATTGCAAAGAGGTATTTCTCTTTGGCATTCAATATTTGTTGACATTATTGTTCAACTTTCTGACATAAATTCTTCAGACTCTTTGCAGATGACAGCTGAGTTTGTGTCGACATTGGTTGATTTAATTTTCCAAACATTATCCATCTATGATGACCATGGATCAAGGAAAGCTGTGGATGAAGTTATTATTAAAGCTTTGACTAAAGACTTATTTATGAAAAGTTTTGCAGCAACCCTTCTACAGGCCATGGAAAGGCATTCAAAGTTCCAATCACTGGCAGGAGGTTACAGGCTTCTAAAGTGGTCATGTATACTCTTAATACATAGTCAGTTTTCTACCTTATCAAAGAATGGATTGTCTAGGGTAGCCCAAGCACAGACATTGGTACTTCATATGGTCATGCAAGGACCATTGGGTGTGAGAAGGGCTTGCAGGAAAACCTGCTTTCATTTGTTTACCAAGGTCTCCTATTAATTTTCCTTCTATTATTATTATCTGCAACTTCTTACTGGTGTTTTTTTTTTTTTTTTTAATATCCTAGGTTCGTCCAACTTCATTTTCTGAAGTTTGTTTTATTTCACTTAGTTCAACTTCTTATCTAAAGTTTGTTTCATTTAACTTAATTTTCAGTCACCAAACATATATAAAGCATACATGGAGGAATTGAAAGATGGAAGGATCCCATACAAAGATAATCCAGAGTTACTATTTTTGATTCTTGATTATGCTAATTCATATCCTTCATCATTTGATAAACTGAAGGTAATTCACTATATTCCATTCGTATATAACATGCATTGTGGATTGTGTTATAACCATAGTGTGCTTAATTCCCAAAATTTTGGGTTTGTGAACTTACTGATTTTTGTTGGTTCCACAGGACTTGTTCCTCGACTTATATGTTAAATCAGTTCTTAATGCAAGGGATAAGCCCACGAAGGGCCTCAGTGAGGCTTTTCTTCCATTATTTACTCATATGTCGCATGAAGACTTTCAGAACACTATACTCACATCATCTCTCAAGATGTTGAAACGAAATCCAGAACTTGTTCTTGAATCAGTTGGGGTTCTTTTGCAATCCGTCAACCTCGACTTGAGTAAATATGTAACTGAAATTCTCCCAGTGGTACTAACACAGGCTAGGCATGCAGATGAAGGAAGACGACTTGTTGCTTTGAGCATAGTTAGGTGCTTGAGCCAGAAATCAAGCAGTCCTGATGCTGTAGAAGCTATGTTTACTGCTATCAAAGCTATAGTGGGAGGTTAGTGTTTTAATTATGTTCCTTGAATAGGTATCAGTAGAGCTGATAGTAATTTGTAATATCTTTGACTTGCAATCAACCAATTTTCTTGTACTGGTTGATCATCTCATATATCTGTGATATAAACAGGTTCGGAAGGCCGGCTTACATTTCCATACCAGAGAGTTGGCATGGTTAATGCACTTAGAGAAGTTTCAGATGCTCCTGAAGGAAAATATTTTAGCAGCTTGTTTCCAACAGTGTGTGGATATCTATTGTCCTGTTACAAGGATGATGGTTGGTCTTTGCTTAACCTCTATTTCTTGCATCTATACATATTCATTATTAAGATAGCTTGGATAATTTTAGTTTGTCGGGCCTCTTTTCAATAAACCTTCATTGCAGAAGTAGTGTTATGTGCATGGAATGTATATGCTCTGTTTTACGTCTTCTTATTGAATTTGTTGATTTGCAGGAAATGAAGAAGTAAAGCTTGCAATTTTGTCTTGCTTGGCATCCTGGGCAGTAAAATCAGGAGATGCTATTTCCCCAGATTTAGTTACCTTCTTTGTTTCTGGACTCAAAGAGAAGGAAACACTGAGAAGGGGTTACCTTCGTTGTCTACGAGTAGTATGCAGAAATGCTGATGCGGTTATGCAGGTGAGTTTATATGTGGCACACAGTCTGGGTTGTTGTTCTTGGTAGTTTCAATTATTATTCCTCATTTTGCTCAGACCTTATGTTCTATGCTCTAGATGTCATCCCTATTGCTGCCTCTTCTCCAACTAGTCAAGACTGGTTTTACTAAAGCTGCACAGAGATTGGATGGTATTTTTGCACTTTTTTGTGTGGTAAAAATTGCTGCTGTTGATGTAAAAGCAGGTGCTTACTTTTCCAGCTTTTGTTTTTTGCACTGCTTCATTGGTTGCATACTTTGTTATTCCTTGTCAATATCACATGTTTCTCAATCCTCATTTCCTGTAGATGAAACTATATCAAAGGAGAAAATCTGGCAATTGATAGCGCAGAATGAGCCTTCAATTATTCCAATTTCCTTGGTCAGTATTCAGTTTCCTTTAGTCTTCTGAAGACAAAACAAGCAACTTATTACCAACCTAATTAGACAACTATATGGGCTGTGGCTATATTTGGAATAATAATCCGGAGGCAATATGTTGAAAAGCCCATTGTGAAAAGAATTGGTGAAGAGTACTCAGCATGCTTCTTTCAGTAATTAGATGAATGCATGTTTCTGCATTTTGTAGGGGAGGTGAAAAATGTCAAAGCTATTTTTTTTGCAGCTATATAGAAGGATAGCCTTAACATTCCATTTTAGACCTTGTCCTATATCCACTCAGCTAATATTATTTTAGTTTCACAGGCATCAAAATTGTCAGTTGAGGACTTGATGGCGTGCATTGACCTTGTTGAGGTTCTACTTGTTGATTACACTCAAAGGTATGATAACATGTGATAGAATTGAAGTACATTATGAGGAATATCATTTTCTTCTGAATTGCCTATTGTTAAGCTCTTTCTTGTATATTCTCCAGAATATCAACTGTACCCCGTTGGTAAGTAGTTTCAATCAGAAAACAGAAATGGACACATGTGCTTTTGTTCCTTGTTAATTGGCACTAAGTTCTCAATGTTGTGACTAAGATGCATTTGCCTACTTGAAAGTTCTTGGCATTTTAAATTAGAAGCTATGGAAAATATTTGATGTATCATCTTACAAAATTTAATGTCCAATTGTTTAAAAAATTTGCCTGTCTCTTATGCTGCAGACTATTGGAAACTTTTTCTACCAAGGCATTCCTACAGGTGATTAATATTAAGCTACTCCTTTTATTATGTTGCAAGAACTTGCTTTTATTAATAGTTTAATCTTATGCATCAGCTTCTCTTGTTTTTGCTGTGCCATCCGAATTGGGAAATAAGGAAAGCAACGTATGGCACTTCCAGGAAGATTCTTGGTGCATCTCATCTATTAGCGGAAGCTATTTTGCCCGAATTTTTGAGTTATCTATCTGTTGTTAGAGAAAAGGCTATTATTCTTAAGATGAGGTAATTCAATAGTCAAATGGTCTCCTTCTTTTGCTTCACTTATTACTTTGTGTAGTTTTTAGTCGAATTACTAGAGGTTCCTTTGAGATATTTAGACAGGTGCAACCGTGAAATTAAAAAACGGATACAAGCCTTGCTTCTCAATTGTGTTGGTGGTATCTAACAAAATACAATGACCTAAGATCCTGATCATAATTTCCATATCCTGGATGCAAGTACAAACAGCCTTAGCATCATAGTTGCTACTTCCTAGCATTTTGTCCGGACTGCTGAGACACTGAGAGATTCACTTTAACATTTTTTTGTTGTTGTCTTTGGTGGTTTTTTATTCAGTCCTTCAGCTATCATTTTGGTAGTTCTATCATTGAAGAACTATGCATCTTGATGCACTTTTGATACCTTGTGGCAGCTTCTAATATGGCAAATGTGAAACTGTTTGCTAGGACTCACCCTTTCAAGTTGCTCCTTTCTTGATTTACATATTGCTCTAATCTTGTTCATCTCATTACTTTCTGGGATGCTCTCCCCCCTTAATAAGTTGTTTTCTTCATTCAGTGATGCAGAAAATGTGACAGACTCTCAAGTTCCCTTCCTTCCATCAGTTGAAGTTTTAGTGAAGGCGTTAGGTGTAATAGCACCTGTGGTTTCAGCTAGAGGCCCAAATGCCTGTGTGCAGCTATTGCTTTGCTTACATCACCCATGCATCATTGGCACAGGGAAAAAAAATGCAGTTTGGAGGGTATCTTTCTCTTCTTAATTCACTTCTAGCTGGCCCTGTTATGCTGCTTTTGTTTGCAATTTTCTTCTGTATAATTTGGAATACTTATTTTTTCTCTTGACTTGAATGGATCTTTTTGTGTGCACTACTTTTGGCAATAAAACATGACGTCCCTCCCTGGATGGATGGTATTAAACTTTAGATTTTCATGTATCAACTAGAAATATGCTTCTTTGCTTTCTATTCCACAATTAGAATGTGTTGAACCTGTGAGGCTGTGACTTAACAGTATTAATAGCTATCCCCATTGATGATGCATGCATCGTTTGTTTCTGTTATACTGTGTTAACATCCATTCTTCCTTCTTCAGAGGGTGCAGAAGTGTTTGCAGAAATTGGGAATTGATGTGATTGGTCTTGTTACTGCTGATGTTGTTAAGTTATGCAAGGTAAGTTGCATTTCCTTTTAGAAATGTCAATTTTTACCAACTTTCAGAGTTACACATGCACTAAATATTCCTGTCTGATCCTTTTGTAGTTAGGTTGTGTTTGGTTTTGGGGATTTCTCAGACCCACATTATCTGTTAGCTTTTATATTGTACATACATTTTCTGTTTAGCCTTGTCTGTATTGGCAGAACTATCTAGTGATTCTTTCAAATTAAAGAGATTCCTAGTTTTGAGTTAAGATCAACTAGTTGAAAACACTTCAAGCATTTCTTGGAGCTGAGACCCCAATTGTGGACCTTTTGCTTGTGATAAGTGAAGATACATATATGATGTTTTATTTATAGTTCAAATTGGATGATTATATTTATTAAATTTTCTCTTGTCCATGAAGGGACTATTAGGCTCAAGCGGATTGTTGAATTGTAATTACATGGAGCAAGAAGCGGCTTTAAACTCCCTGTCAACGCTGATGTCTATTATACCAGGAGATACTTATGCACAATTTGCTAAGGTTGGCTACATCCTTTCTCTGTTCTTTCTGCTATGTTTTAGATTAAGTGATATGGTTTCTGTGGCTCTTATTACGTGAATCAAATTTTGTAGCACTTCATTGATCTCCCAGATCGTGTTGCGCATGACGCACTCTCAGAAGTTGATATTCAGGTTTTTTTTCACCCTTAAACTGACTACAATTTTTTTTCTTTTTTCCCATAATTTTCTTCTGATGCTATTCATGGATGTTCTTTGTGCTTGTTAATGCATAAACGAATTATTCTGGTTCTGTTTCAGATCTTCCGTACTCCCGAGGGAGTGCTTTCTACTGAGCAAGGTGTTTATATTGCGGAGTCTGTTGCCTCCAAGAATGTGAAGCAAGCAAAAGGACGTTTCCGAGTTTATGATAAGGATGATGACCTGGTAAGTGATATGCCAACTTTTCAATTGGAAGTATGGAGATGCTCTTATTGCTCTTAACTGAGGCATGCATGTTTTCAGGATCAAGTTAGCTCTAATCACTCGGTTAGTTCGAATCATTCTATAAGACGAGATGTGTCCAATAAAGAGGTTGCTGTGGCTGGGAAAAAAGATGCTCCAAAATCAATGAAAAAATCTGGCAAGCTATATCTGTCATGCTTATTTTGGATCTCAGTCACCTTTTATTTAGTTTATACTTACCTTTTATTTTTTATAATTTTGTTTCTAGAGAAGACAAAAACCTCTAAAGAAGAAGCCCGCGAATTGCAGCTTAAGGAAGAGGGTCACATTCGTGAAAAGGTCATGTCAATTCAACAGAACATTTCCTTGATGCTCAAAGCTTTGGGAGAAATGGCCATTGCTAATCCTATATTCACTCATAGTCAGCTTCCTTCTTCGGTTAGTTCCCATTCTATTATTAACAACCTCTTATCAGTATTTCTCTTGATTTTCACACTTTAGCTATAAAGATAATAACCTAGATATAGCCTATAGTTATGTTGTTCTTAGAAGATTTTAGTTTGTGATTTTGCTTCAGTAGTTTGGTTATGAAAGAAGAATAAGATGTATATGATGATACTGCTAATTGTGGTATTTCTCTGGAAGAATTATGTTTCAAGAATTTCTCAACAAATGTATAATGAAATAAGGACATTCTGTTCGGTTTAGAAGAATCTTGTTATGACTTTTCTTGTACTTAAAATACTCTGACAAGTACTAGATTGAGGTGCACATGCTTGCAGCATAACATACTTTATTTATCTAACGAGATGAAGACATTTATTCTCATAGAATACATTAAAATCCAGCTAATACATACTCTACTTTCTTTATTTCAATATCTAGTATCATAGTTTCTTTATTAGAAAACATGGACTCAGAATCTGGGGCCTGGGCTGATTTTAATGATATTATCTTTCTATATATGTCATTTTTCAGGTCAAGTTCGTCAGTCCTTTCCTTCGGTCACCAATTGTAGGTGATGCTGCCTTTGAGACATTAGTGCGACTTTCGAAATGTACTATTGATCCTCTTTGCAATTGGTCTCTTGAAATTGCAACTGCTTTAAGACTGACTGCCACTGAAGAAACTAGTATCTTGTGGGACTTATTTCCATCTATTCGTGACGGAGGGCAAGATGGAACTCCATCACTTGGTCTTTTTGAACGTTTAGTCAGTGGCTTAACCATCTCCTGCAAATCTGGGCCTCTTCCAGTCGACTCATTTACATTTATTTTCCCGGTAAATTATTTTACCCTGTTCCTATTCTTCCTCTTTCTTTAAATGCTATAACTTGCTCTGAAATCGTTATGGATTATTGTGCAGGTAATTGAGAAGATACTTCTATCTCCGAAGAAGACAGGTCTTCATGATGATGTTCTCCAGATACTTTTCTTGCACATGGATCCTATTTTACCTCTACCAAGAATTAGAATGCTATCAGTTACGACCTTCATACTAAATAGCCTATCACACTATAACATTAATATGTGAGTTCCTGTGTTACTCATGCTATGCTTTTCAGGTTCTCTACCATGTTCTAGGTGTTGTCCCTGCTTACCAATCATCTATTGGCCCAGCATTGAATGAATTGTGCCTTGGTCTAAAGCCTGATGAAGTAGCACCTGTATGGCTCCATTATTGTTTCTAATTCTTGCAATCTATCTCACAAATATGACTGTCTGACTTTATTTCACTTGCTCTTCGTACAGGCTTTGTCTGGTGTTTATGCCAAAGATATTCATGTAAGAATGGCCTGCTTAAATGCTGTAAAGTGCATTCCGGCTGTCTCCAACTGTTCGATTCCTCAAAACGTTGAGGTTGCGACCAGCATATGGCTTGCTTTGCATGACTCAGATAAGGTAGTAAGGCCAGTTTTGTCATGGTTTCATGCAACATTATAAGAACTTTTAATGATGCCAAACTGTTTGCTTCAATAGTTGAGGACATTGCCAATCACAAGGCTATATGAATAAGATATTTATTCCTTGATTTCCCTTCCTCTGAAAGCTAAAATCACCTTAATCTTAGTAACTTGTGTATGATTTATGATGTTTAGTCAGTTGCGGAAGTTGCGGAGGATGTGTGGGATTGTTACCGTAATGACTTTGGTACCGATTACTCTGGACTTTTTGGTGCACTTTCACATGTTAACTACAATGTTAGAGTTGCTGCAGCAGAGGCCCTTGCTGCCGCTTTGGATGAAAAGCCTGATACGATACAGGTGACGCAACAATCCAGTTTCTATAACCTGCACTAACTACTCAATTCGTATTCACTCTCTTTTACTGTTAATTATTCAGGAATCTCTATCAACCTTGTTTTCCTTATACCTCCGTGATGCTGGATTTGGTGGGGAGAACACTTGTTGGCTTGGCAGACAAGGGATTGCCCTGGCTTTACATAGCGTGGCAGATGTCCTCCGAACCAAAGATCTTCCCGTTGTGATGACTTTTCTAATATCGCGTGCTTTGGTACTCATATTTCATCACTTCCATTGCCTTGTTGATATCAACCTGTCTAACCTTAAATATGCTTACTCTGATGTTTTTCCTAAAAACCAAAGTTTTTAGGAATATATGCGAAACTGTCTTATTGTAAAATGCTACTTATCTGATTTATTCTTTAACCCCCCCCTTCTTTATCTGAACCTGACTGAAATTGAGCATGCAGGCTGATCCCAATACTGATGTTCGTGGAAGAATGGTTGATGCTGGAATTTTGATTATTGACAAACATGGGAAAGATAATGTTTCCTTGTTGTTTCCCATCTTTGAGAATTTCCTGAACAAAAAGGTCTCTCCTGCGCTAGATGCTTCCTCTTTATGCACTAATTTCTTCACATGCTTGTCCATTCTAATGTGTAAAATTTATCTCTGGATGTTATCATACTGTTTATTTTGAAACATCTGCAATCAGGCATGTTCTGAACAACTTCTGATGGAACTAATCAACTGGATGGAACAAAATTAAATACCTACCTTTGTTTGGAATAATTTTTGCAGGCACCAGATGAGGAGAAATATGATTTGGTACGTGAAGGTGTGGTTATATTCACAGGAGCACTGGCAAAACACTTGTCAAAGGTCTTAACCATTCCCTACAAAAGCTTATTATACTGAAGTAGATGCCTAGCCTGAATTTATTTATTTATTTGCAGGATGACCCGAAAGTTCATGCTGTTGTGGAGAAGTTGTTGGATGTATTGAACACTCCTTCCGAATCTGTGCAACGAGCAGTCTCCTCCTGCCTTGCACCTTTAATGCAATCAAAGCAGGTATTCTAGGAAACCAGATCAATGATAGTTAATTTTGTTGCTTTTGTATATACCCATCATGAGTGCGTTATGGTGCATTATGGCTTCAGGAAGAAGCAGGGGCTCTTATCTCCAGACTGCTTGTTAAGCTGATGAAGAGTGACAAATATGGTGAGCGCCGAGGAGCAGCATTTGGACTTGCTGGGGTGGTTAAAGGGTTTAGAATATCATGTCTGAAGAAGTATAATGTTGTGACAGCGTTACGGGATGGTCTTTCAGACAGGTCTGTTTTTATGAAGTTGTTTCAGGTTTTTTGTACTTCAAACATTTGGTAGAAATTGTCAAGTTTTATTGTAATATACTGTTGTAGGATCATGAGCAGTTTGGGGTATCAGTACAATATTTGACTCAATTAACAAAATGAAAACTGGAAAAGTTCCAGCTAAAGAATAAATCTAAATTCCTTTCAATATTTTGAGTAAGAAACCAATTAAACCAACTGGATGGTCGAAAGTATATATGGCATAATTTAAGAGGGTTAGATGTTATTATGGCAACCTCCCACTAAGAATTTCCATTTCTTTATACACATCAGCACCATATCATATATTGCAATTGTCGAGTGATTGCACCTGCACTTGTACACAATCAACTGGCTTTATGATATATGTTTTTACGTTGCAGAAATTCTGCTAAAAGCAGAGAGGGAGCGTTACTTGCTTTTGAATGTTTCTGTGATAAGCTTGGGAGAATATTTGAGCCGTAAGTATAAAGATCTTGTGAAATTTTTGTTCCACCCTGAACCTGAGAGCAATTTATGGATAATTCCCCATTCCACCTCCCCCCTTTCAGGTATGTGATTCAAATGTTACCCCTACTCCTGGTGTCGTTCTCTGATCCAGTTGTTGCCGTGCGAGATGCTGCTGAGGGTGCAGCCCGTGCAATGATGGCTCGACTTACTGCTCAAGGAGTCAAACTCGTTCTACCATCCCTCTTAAAGGTCTTCGCTTCCGGATGACATTTCCTGTGAACTTGATTTTATTAAATTCACAGTACTCATACTGATGTTGATTGATTTAAGAGGCTTGGTTGAATATAAATGTCCGGTAGAGTGCTAATTTCATGAAAGCCAGGTGTGATAAAATGTGTTAGGGTGGGGGAGTAAATCTAATGTTTGACCTTGTCAGAAAAATATGGTGTTCTTTTTTCGGAAGTAAACTTCCATTAGCCACTTGACCATCTGGAAATTCTGATCTGCTACAAGTTTCTGAACTCTTCTCTACTGAATCGTGGTTTATAAAGTCGATATTCCTACCTTAAGTTGTTTTCCATGTTTAACTTATTTTATATTTAATATTCTAAAGCATATATGCATGGGGAATATACTAGTTATGTGAACTATAAAGTCAAGGTTCTTATTTCTTTTCCCATCTGTTTTTTTCAATCTGCACTGCTTCCTCAATTCCTAAACTCTATTCTGTTGAGAAGTTGATTGACCAAGCTGGATGTAAACCAGTTTAAGCTTACTGCTAACAAATTTACTCTTGTGATTCTTTGTTTCCTTAGCTATCGCCAAAAAGATTATGGGCATTCTTTGTTTCCTTTCTCTGTGCTTATTGATTTTTCGCATACCACCTTGGCATATGTTTTGACATACTATTTTTCTTCTCTAATCAGTGCTCTACAGTAGCAACCTGCTTGTGAAGTAAAATATGAACTAAATTCATTTTTTGTAGTAAATGAATGCTGACTATTATTTCTTGAGTTAGGGCCTTGAAGATAAAGCCTGGAGAACAAAGCAAAGCAGTGTACAGCTACTAGGTGCTATGGCTTACTGTGCTCCGCAGCAACTGTCTCAATGTCTGCCCAAGATTGTGCCAAAGTTGACTGAGGTCTGTGCGGAGCGCAGAAGTGCATTTTTTTCTTTGGCTGATTTTTTATGAATTTTAAGTTCGGATGTGTATGAGCTCTTGTATTTGAGCAATTTTCTTGATTATTCTGCAGGTTCTCACAGATACTCACCCCAAAGTCCAGTCGGCTGGACAAACTGCTCTCCGGCAGGTAAAATAAATATTAATGATGTCTCATTTACTGCATTGATACTTATATATTGATGAGTTGCTTCAATTAGGTTGGAGAAGTGATTAAGAATCCTGAAATAGCAGCTCTTGTCCCCACTCTTATGATGGGACTCACAGATCCTAATGATTATACCAAGTATTCTCTTGATATCCTTCTGCAGGTAAATGCATCATCTGTATTCATCTTCGATGGTTGGATGTATTGGATTTGCATCACTACATTAGATTTCAATGGTTTCTGGGTTTTTCAGGCTACCTAATGGCTTCTGATTTTGCAGACTACCTTCATTAATACTATAGATGCTCCTTCTCTTGCACTATTGGTGCCCATTGTCCATAGAGGGCTTAGGGAGAGGGGGGCAGAGACAAAAAAGAAAGCTGCTCAAATAGCTGGAAACATGTGTTCTTTAGTTACAGAGCCAAAGGATATGATTCCTTACATAGGCTTGCTTCTACCTGAAGTGAAAAAGGTAACCCTCTCTGTTACAAAGTTTTCTTGTGAGAATTTTCTAACTTGATATGTAACAACAGGTCTTGGTTGATCCAATCCCTGAAGTTAGAGCAGTTGCTGCCAGAGCCCTTGGTTCTCTCATAAGAGGAATGGGAGAAGATAACTTCCCGGACCTTGTTCCCTGGTTATTAGATACCCTGAAGTCTGATGGTAGCAATGTTGAGCGATCAGGAGCAGCTCAAGGGCTGAGTGAGGTTAGAACATTGTCTTAATTGCTCTATCATCTTTCTTTGCTGCTGTAGTCTTGCATTAGTATAAAAGACGTATTCTTTGAAGTTGCTTTTGATAGCAATGTGATGATATAATCCAAACTTAACATTTTACATGATATGCAAATACATAAGAGAAGAAGAATATGTTGGAAAGAAGATTAAGTGGCAGCAACAAAACATTCATGTGTAAAACTGCTTGAGAAGATTCTCAGATATACACTGTTGACTTTCCAATTTTACGTACTGAGCTTTGATAGTATTACATCTGTGGTTAGTAGTGTGAGTCATTGAAGTGAGACTTGTAGATAGTACTCTCTAATTAAGTGAATGAAACATCAATATTGAAGCTCATTTTTTGTCAGGAGTTTCTACACTCCCTTGGAATTTTGTTTTATTGTTTCTTTCTATGCATTTGTACTGGCCAATGGATTATTCTTGTTCTTTCTCCTTTGTCTGAATGATAATAATGATGCAGTATGCTATCTCATTCTTCTGTAGGTATTGGCAGCACTTGGGACACAGTATTTTGAGGTCTTACTTCCTGACATTATTCGGAATTGTTCTCATCCAAAAGCTCCAGTTCGTGACGGTTACTTGACACTGTTCAAGGTTAGATATTGACTATACCATGGTGTTGCTAATTTATTTTTGCAGTTGTTTTCTATGCATTTAAGTATGTTATTTTGATGGAAATGCTTTATGCTTTCTGCAGTATCTCCCAAGGTCTTTAGGTGTTCAGTTTCAGAAGTACTTGCAACAAGTTCTGCCTGCTATTCTTGATGGTATGGCCCTTTAGATGAGTGTCTAATGCAAATTTTCTTGGCTTGCATGCTTGGCTGTATTCAGTAATTTTATGTGTTTGCATCCCAGGTCTTGCTGACGAGAATGAATCTGTGCGAGAAGCAGCTCTCAGTGCTGGGCATGTCCTGGTTGAACATTATGCAACTACGTATGATTTTTTCAGCATTATTTCATTTTCCTTAATAATGGATGGTTATTTACATCTGCAGTAACTGGATGGCCCTGTAGTTATATAATTCACAGTAAAGTTATACCCCTTTATGATTGTCAATCTACATAATCTAGAAACTGTTACCACATTCAGTTCACCTGTTGATGATCCTTATATCAAAGTCCATCAAAACGAATTTTTTGAAGTACATTTATGAATTATGGTCTGGGAAGTGGACCGGGAAAAGTTTCATTTGGTAGATTGGCCTGATAAAGAAATGCTTAATTGGTTGGTCAACCAAGTAGTTTTGGCAGCAAGTGGATGAAATGAGAATCGGGATGCACCATGCAGCCACAACTGGGAAAAAAAAGATGAGTTTTAGGGGCCAGCATGGATGCATAAATAAAGCTTATTTGGCTAGTATAGATGTATACTCTAGCCAGAAGACAACTCTTATAGCATTATTGGTTAGAGCGAAATTATTATTCTTCCAGGCAGAATTGTTCAAACATTGATTATTCTTCTTAGCCATATGCATTCAGTCTCTCCAACCTAGCTCCTTTTTTTTTGTTGAATCAATTGTTGTTTAACAAAAATTGCCTTTTTATTGTGTCAGGTCTCTGCCTCTGCTTCTTCCTGCGGTAGAGGATGGCATATTCAATGATAGTTGGCGCATTCGGCAGAGTTCTGTGGAATTATTGGGTGATCTTTTGTTTAAGGTGTGTTTTCGAAGCCCTTATATCTTCTCTCTCTTTGAATGCAAGTTTAAGTTTTCTTATTATCTTGTTTAGGTTGCTGGAACCTCTGGGAAAGCCCTTCTGGAAGGTGGTAGTGATGATGAAGGTTCTAGCACTGAAGCTCATGGACGGGCTATTATTGAAGTACTTGGAAGAGATAAACGCAATGAAGTTCTTGCTGCATTGTATATGGTTCGTACAGATGTCAGCTTAGTTGTACGCCAGGTATGGTTTTTGAATTTATTTTGACTTGTGCTGCCAGATTTGCTTTCCAAGTTTTCCTTTGTTAGAATTTTGACATTATTACCCTATGTTCTACTCAGGCTGCATTGCATGTCTGGAAAACCATTGTTGCAAATACTCCAAAAACTCTCAAGGAAATAATGCCAGTTTTAATGAACACACTTATCACTTCTCTGGCTTCATCATCTTCAGAGAGGCGACAGGTTCCTTATCAGATCCTCGTCTTTTGAGTTTATCGAAGGCATGTGGTATAAATATTATTGAAATTGGTTTCTTATAATTATTAGGTTGCTGGACGGTCACTGGGCGAGCTTGTCAGAAAGCTTGGTGAAAGAGTGCTTCCCCTAATTATTCCAATTTTATCTGAAGGTCTCAGTGACCCTAATCCTAGCAGAAGACAAGTGCGACATTCTTCCCTTTCTGTACCCCTTTCAATGCATGTATTAATGATGTTTATGCGTTAAGAAGTGATCAACTAGGGTAATGGAATACAAATTATTTAGCTGTTACTTATAAATTGATATGTTGTTGCTAGAAGTTTTTAAGTTTTGAATGTATCTGTATTAAACTTGTTTTCCTTCCCTTCTTCTTTTTTTTTTTTTTTTCTCATTAATTTGTTTAAAGTATTTACCCGGGATGAGGTGCAGGGTGTATGTATTGGTCTAAGTGAAGTGATGGCCAGTGCTGGTAAGAGTCAGTTGCTGACTTTCATGGATGAGCTCATTCCGACAATCCGGACTGCTCTTTGTGACAGGTACTTGGCATTTATCATCATCTGGTCAGTATTTTAGTGCAGAGTACCGATAACCTACTCTTATGTGTTGCTTTGCAGCACGCATGAAGTTCGGGAGTCTGCAGGAACAGCATTCAGTACCCTGTACAAGGTAAGCGTTTAATCACTTGCGAAAAAAAATTCTCCGCTTTAATGGATAATCGTGATATAAAAAGCTGTCTTTTTGTATAGAGTGCTGGTTTGCAGGCTATTGATGAAATAGTTCCCACACTTCTTCATGCTCTGGAAGATGAACAAACTTCTGATACTGCACTTGATGGCCTAAAACAAATCTTGAGGTATTTTGTGTGGTGCCTTATTTTTTTTTACCTTCATATCTGCTGTGCTAAATTCTCTTTGTCGATTATAGTGTCAGGACCACTGCTGTGCTGCCTCATATACTACCAAAGCTTGTTCACCTTCCACTATCGTACGTGCAATCATTTTCAGATTCCTTTTACTTTTTATATAATTTACTTTATATATCTGACTTACATAGTTTGTTTTGCCTGTAGCGCTTTCAATGCCCATGCTTTGGGAGCTCTGGCAGAGGTTGCAGGACCTGGTCTTGATTTCCATCTTGGTACAATACTGCCTGCATTACTCGCTGCAATGAGTGATAGCGATGAGGTATGCATTTGCTTCAGCCATCCCCGAAAAGCCCACACAGTAGAACAAGGTCTAAATAATGTAAACTAGATAGGAAACCTCAGGTCATGACTTGTGTCCAAATAACATTGACATATAAAGTAAAATTCACCAATGGCTTGCATGTTTTATGTTATGGAAGTATATAATTGTTAATTATCTTGAAATTTTAAGAGCTCTATTACTTACTGGTGTGCAGGGTGCTGCATTCTCTTCCTCTGCAATGGTCTTATTCAATCTGTACTTATGCTTTTGTAATGTTGCTATTTCTGTCTTCGCATTTTGAATTTCTCTGTGAAATCATAGGATGTCCAAAAGTTGGCGAAAAAGGCAGCAGAAACAGTTGTCTTGGTTATAGATGAGGAAGGAATCGAGTCTTTGATTTCAGAGCTTCTGAAAGGCACTGCAGATAATCAGGCACGGGTTTTGTTTATTTGGCCAGTGGCCCAGTGATTTGTTGAACTCAACCCAGTGTCCAGAATAGCAAGTATTATACTTTTTAGAGACAGATTCTAATAAAATGATTTACTTTTTCAGGGCTCAATAAGAAGAAGTTCTTCATATCTGATTGGATATTTCTTCCAAAACAGCAAATTGTATCTGGTTGATGAAGCACCAAACATGATATCTACCTTGATAGTTTTGCTTAGCGATCCAGATTTACCCACAGTTGCGGTAATTATCAAATGGAAATCTGCTCAATCACATTGTGACTTTGCATTTCATCTACTTAATGATTTTTTCAACAGGCTGCTTGGGAAGCATTGTTGAGGGTTGTAGGCTCAGTGCCTAAAGAGGTTCTTCCTTCATATATGAAGCTGGTTCGTGATGCGGTCTCTACAGCTAGGGACAAAGAACGCAGGAAAAAGAAAGTAAGTTTAATGCTTCCCCTTTTCAGATTGCAAGAGGTCGAAGACATCCCAGAATTATGATACAGGGAATTTTATCATTATATTTGATCTGTTGTGGATTGTTTATATCTGTTTAAGTTGTGACCCTTTATTCCACACTTCCAGGGAGGACCAGTTCTGATACCTGGATTCTGTCTCCCTAAGGCACTTCAACCTGTTTTACCCATCTTTCTCCAGGTACTAACTGCATAAGTGGAAATCTATGTACAGATCTTAACTTGAGGTGGAGGCCTATGGTCTATATACATATGTGTTGTGTTTGTGGGTAGAAAAGAATAATTAATGTTGATATGGTCTAGTCTGCACACGTATGTAGTGTTTCAGTGTATAAAAGAATAATTAATGTTGATGGGTGTGGAATTCTTATATGACGATTGCCTAAAAAGTTGCTGATGAATCGAGTGTATTCTTAGGTTATATACGTGGCTGATAAGACGGGCAATTTGAATTTAAACTCACAGCATTTATAAGTCATGAAATGCCTTGGCGCAATTTGTATGCTTTTCAGGGTCTCATAAGTGGATCAGCTGAGTTAAGAGAACAAGCAGCATTGGGTCTTGGAGAATTGATAGAAGTCACAAGTGAAAAAGCCTTGCGTGAATTTGTTATTCCAATTACAGGGTATGTTGTATGATTCTTTCCATGGATTATTTCCTTTCTGCCATCATTAGTTAATGCTTCAGACATACTTTTGAGATTTTAATCAAGTGGAAGCCTGATATGATTGTACATGTTATTTCTAGCCCACTGATTCGCATTATAGGAGACCGGTTTCCTTGGCAAGTGAAAAGTGCTATTTTATCAACTTTGAGCATCATGATTCAAAAAGGTGGAATGGCTCTAAAGCCTTTCCTTCCCCAACTTCAAACTACATTTGTTAAATGCCTACAAGACAATACAAGGTCAGCTCATCAAAATTGGTCAATTCGAATACTAGCCATCAAGTTTGCTTATGGAGAATACTTTTTGCAGGACTGTTCGTTCAAGTGCTGCAGTTGCCCTCGGAAAGCTTAGTGCTCTCAGCACAAGGATTGATCCATTAGTTGGTGATCTTTTGTCTGGTCTTCAGGTATAATCATATTTTAATTATTTTCTTCACATTGGCCTTGAGGCTCTAGAAAATAACCCAGCTCTTTGTTGCCACCAGGCGTCAGATCCTGCAGTCAAGGAGGCAATATTAACAGCTTTGGATGGTGTTATGAAGAATGCTGGAAAAAGTTTAAGTAGTACTGTTATAACTCGTCTGCACACTCAGCTAAAGGATATGTTATATAGTGAAGATGATCAAATACGAAGCTCCGCAGCTAGTATTTTGGGATTTTTATTGCAGGTTAAAAGCTATCATCTTTGGAATGTACTCTTGAGAAATTTTTTTTTCTTGTAAATATCTTGTATGTGAGGTTTGGGCCTACTTCCTATCTCATGATATACTCTATCAAGTCTACAATTACAACCACATCCCATCAATACTTGATAATTAGATTTCCTTCCCCAGTCAATTAACAGGTGACCCATACTGCATGAGACTGAGTTGCATGATTGCATGTTGGTTGCTCATATATTTCTGTATGCTTGCTATTGCATTATAGATCTTTTTGCTCTTGTTTACAAAAAAAAAAAGAGATGTATTATTGTTACTTTTCAAGTCCATGAAAATGGAGTTCCTGATGGTCGATGGCCATTTGTAACAGTACTTGGAAGGCGCTCAAGTTTCTGAAACACTTGTGGAAGTAGTAGATTCCTCCTCCTCATCAACTTGGACAACAAGACATGGATCAACTCTTGCCATATCATCAATGCTTAGATATAATGCTGCCATAGTTTGTGCTTCTCCATTGTTTACAGGCATAGTTGATTGTCTGAAAAGTTCGTTGAAGGATGATAAGGTATAGCCTTTTCATTACTTAATATACTCTTCAGGTCTGGCACCAAGTGAACTCACCATAACTCTTTTGAATGTCAATGTTTGTCATCATTAAAAATATCATTGGAGAAAATGACAAATCTTTGCTCAACTTGTTTTATTATAGAAGTCTTTTTTAGTCAACTATTCTGGTTCTAAACTTTGGTTTGTCTGTAGTTCCCTGTTCGTGAATCATCAGTTCGAGCTTTTGGAAGACTTCTATTATATCAGAGCCAGAACGATCCTTCAAACAGTTCCGCACATTTGGCATCATTGAGCTATTTGGTATTGGCAATCCAAGATGACTCAAGTGAAGTGAGAAGAAGGGCCTTGAGTTCTTTAAAGAAAGTTGCCAAAGTACGATATCGTTATGATTATTACAAGAACAACACAGTGTTACACACTTCATCAATAAAATATTTTAATAGTAATCTAATCCCTACACCAAAATCTTTTGTAGGCTAATCCACAGGGGATCATACTTCATGTTTCCTTATTCGGACCTGCGCTCGGTGAATGCTTAAAGGACGGGTCTACACCTGTTAGGCTAGCTGCAGAAAGATGTGCACTGCACTGCTTCCTACTGTCAAAGGGTACATCTTTCGTCCTTCTCCTGTTGCCTTAAAATGTTATCACTTATTGTTAGTTATCTCTTTAATGGGAGTGGACTCCCGGATTCCAAATTTCTGCTCGGGTTTAACAATAGACAATCATTTGCTTTTTATCGTCTTCAACTCCTGTTGTTTTGCCATCTTTTCTTATAGGCACAGAATATGTTCAAGCTGCACAAAAATATATTACAGGCTTGGATGCTAGAAGATTAGCGAAGCTTCCTGAACACAGGTGAGAAATTCTGTTCTCGCACTTTTACATATGCTCTTCTTTTCCCCCTCAAAAGTGCTCAATTATCTCATTGAACTTTTACTCCCTTAAAAGTTCTTGGCTTGATTTCCTTATTGTTTCATCCGAGTCCTTCACGTTGATCCTATTCCAGGAAAAATTAGCATGCGCATGTTCTGCAATTGGTCTTGTCTAAAAGCTTCTTCACTAATTGCGTTTACTGTCTTTCTTAATACAGTGATGATAGTGAAGACGGTGAAGATGAGATTAGCGGCTGATTTACCCTTTTGATTGCTGATACAGCCTTGCTGATTATCGATGATATTTTGAATCTTGAGGGGCGGAGACTGCCGGGGAGCCGATTCCCCCATGTCCCATTTGTTGAGAGACCTTACACTAATATACACACCCATTAGCAACAGATGTGGTGCACTTGTTCCCAAATAGTACTTTGCTTGTGTAATTTTTGTAGGCAGCCATTGACACTGGAAACTCTGAGTGAGCGTCTGTGTTTTTCTATATGAAATCATCTTTTTCGAGTAATGAAAATTATTGGGTTTCTGGCATATGTTTAATAATCTGTGTGATATTGATATTGATATTGATAATTGTGTTAAATAGTACTTTATATTCTTTTTAAGTTATATAGTGATTATATAAAAATAACAAAATAATCAAAATTTAGCTGGCTCATCGCTTGAATCACTTGTGTGTACATTCGTTTACTTTCGAAATGCTTAACCTCGATTTGTTATTATAATATTGTCTAGTTTTATTTTTTTGTTTGTTCATTAATATATGTGATTTAGATTAGATTTAACTGTTATGAAATATAAAATTAATAGTCTTACAACTTGTAATTATTAGATTTATTGGGACACTTATCTTAAGAACGATTTATGTAAAAGTTCCCGAAAGTGCATTTACTGAATTTGGCCGTTGAATCATAACACGAAAGGTACATTTAAATCTTGATAAATAATTAAATAACAATTAGTTCTACAATCAATTTATTTAATATTGAGAGAGGACATAAAAGTCATTGTGCACATGAAACTGTGTGAGAGTCAAAATCCCAGACTTCCAGGCTTGGAGAGTTAATGAAGCTGACACCCCCAAAAACTAATATTTTGGATGAATTTATTCGAGATTCGAGAATAGATGGAGGCTCAAAACAATTAATAAAATCAGAATCTGCTATTAATTAATAGTTAGTGTTTGGGTATAATTAGTTTTAATGTTCATTAAAGATTGTGGATTAAGATGCAATCCCACATGGAGCTGATCGCTTTTGTAGCTTGGAACAAGGAATTTTCCCCACAAGAAAACAGAATAGAAGCCTCCCCACGTACGAAACTCCATAAAATTTTTCAAAATTAATTTTATTAATATTCTTATTTTATTAATTAATTGATTCCCAAGCATAAGACATCAAATTTTTTATTATTATAATCTTTTAACCTTTTTTGGGAAATCCAAGCTCATTTACTACACCCCTTTGGATGGATATGAATTCTTCAAACAAATTTGCTTTGTGTTTGCCATCTTTATTACCTTCCTGTGGGGGGGGGGGGGGGGGGGG
>JAYDZE010017107.1:0-10042 GCA_034509125.1 Monilaria moniliformis
ATCTGGAGGTTCTGGAGATTGCAGACGTCAGCTTGGCCTGATTATTGATGGAACAAGCCTTGTTTATATCCTGGACTGTGAACTTGAAGAACAGGTAAACCTCTAGCTAACTTACAGGAACTCTTTCCACTTATTGTATTAATTCATGCCTATTGGTTGGCAGCTTTTTGAATTAGCAAGCAAATGTGATGTCGTACTCTGTTGTCGGGTAGCCCCGCTGCAAAAAGCTGGAATAGTTGCTCTGATAAAAAGTAGAACTGATGATATGACCCTTGCCATTGGTGATGGTAAGCATCATTGTATCTATCTTTCATAGTGTAAGGAAGAAAAGAAGTATGAAAACAAAGAACATAAATCAGTTAACTAAACATATCACTTGATTGGGCTGCTGATTATGTTGACTGTTTGACTTTCAGGTGCAAATGACGTTTCAATGATCCAAATGGCTGATGTGGGCATAGGGATCAGTGGACAAGAAGGTCGCCAAGCTGTGATGGCATCAGATTTTGCAATGGGTCAATTTAGATTTTTGGTCCCACTGTTATTGGTGCACGGGCATTGGAATTATAATCGAATGAGCTACATGATATTGTACAACTTCTACAGGAATGCAGTTTTTGTTCTCATCTTATTCTGGTAAGTTTATGAGTATTTTGTATCATAAAAAATTAATGACCCATCTACATCAAACTTAAGCCTATACAAAGAGCTAATTATGCAAAATACTATGACTAAGAATTAAGAAACTACTACCAGTTTTTAAAAGCAACACTAGAAACGTAGTTAAGAGTTTATCTTCTTATGTTGTCTTGAAAATACTTCCATGGGTATGTGTTTGGGAAATTAGATCATTTATGAGGACAATAATTGAACAGGCATAGTAATAATGAAATTAATATGGATAAGACCAAACGATTTACATTGGAACTAATTGGATTACAGTATGGATAAGGAAGTTAAGAAAATCTTGCTTATCGACTATCATATGCTTTCCTTCCAGGTATGTGCTCTTCACAAGTTATACACTGACAACTGCCATCACCGATTGGAGCAGTGTATTGTATTCAGTACTATACACATCAGTGCCTACAATAATTGTTGGAGTTCTTGATAAGGATTTAAGTAGAACTTCTCTCCTCAAGAACCCTCAGCTTTATGGTGCTGGACAAAGACAAGAAAGTTACAGTGGAAAATTATTCTGGGTGACAATGTTGGACATGTTGTGGCAAAGTGTAGCTGTGTTCTTTGTTCCTCTCCTTGCTTATTGGGGAAGCAATGTTGATGGTTCAAGCTTAGGCGATCTTTGGACACTTGGAGTGGTAGTAATGGTGAATATACATTTGGCTATGGATGTAACTCGGTGGTATTGGATAACACATGCAGCCATCTGGGGATCTATTATTGCAACTTTCCTGTGTGTCATCGCTATTGATATGCTGCCTTTCCTGCCTGGTTACTGGTAAGAGTGCTCTATCTTATTATGTTTATTTAGAGCGTTGTATAAAAGGCTCTGAATTAAGTAAACATTTCAACCTTGCGTCAGTTATGGTTCTACATAGATTTCCAGTTTTCAAAAGTCATCATGGATGTTATATAGACCTTAGGTTGGAAAAAGGCAGTTATTATCCTGGCTCAAATATCATTTACTATTTAGTAGATCCTGTTCAGAAAATAATTAATAATAATAATAATAATTAAAAAGAATTCATTGGATCAGAACAAAGAAAGAGAGTTGTTATGCTCTTCCATTGGAGCATCCTAGTAGCTTCCTCTCACTGACTGCTCTCGTGATATTTGGGAGAGAGAACATCCTAGTAACTTCCTCCCTGGCTCCATTAGGTTCTTGCTCACTACATGTGCACACGCGCATGTGTGTTTGTGGGAGAGAGAGGGGTAGTGAATTTTTTAGCTATACGAGTATATCTCCTATGGATGTGTGCTGGGTTTCAAGAGATCTTTGGTTGGTAATAAGGCACCAGTACAAGAGACCTTACTTTCGTTGAGTAAGCAATGACTCTTCCATTGTTCAATGCTGATCTCTTCAGCGAGAACTTTCGCCCTTTATTTTTCTGAGTAGAATTTTAGTTTAGGCTTTGCATGAGTTTCTTTGCAAATACCTTAGTTATATTTTCTCTTTATGTCCAATCCCTCTCTTTTCTTGTTAACACTTGTGCGTTGTTTTCTTTGATACTTCTGGAGTTATAGATCCGGTTACCATTGTTTTACAGATACTCTCTGGTCTAATATATAACCTAATCTTATGACAAATTTTTCCATTTGTTATCCAACTCTTGATCTTTCAACAGCTTTGTTTTCCAGCACTTAATTCTAGTTGAATGTTTGTGCAGGGCGTTCTTTCATATCGTCAAGACAGAATTGTTCTGGGTGTGCTTGTCTTTAATCACGATAGCCGCACTCCTTCCTCGTTTTGCTGTAAAAGTTTTTGTTCAGTATTTCGGACACAATGATATCCAAATAGCAAGAGAAGCAGAGAAGTTTCGAAACTCAAGAAGGAACTCACAAACACAAATAGAAATGCACCAAATTTTTGATCTTCCACAGAGATGACTAAAGTGGTTAGCTCTTTTTCATTATTTTCTTGCAAATTTGTGTAAAAAAATTAACCTTTTTTTGCTTCTACACGAAATTTTCTCTAGATTTTTAGGTTGTCCCTAGTTTGTTACCTTCAAATATGTTTGTATTAATCAGGGTAGTATTCTTCCGCTGAGGCTGTAATTGTACATTAATTTATGACTTGCTTTACACTACAGAAATTAATACTCGTCACACTATCAAATGGATAGAAATGCATTTATACACAGCGTAAATTTGTCTGACTATATATTGTCATTTAATTTCAGAATTGTGAAGTGCTTTGTTTTTAACAACTGATTTTGAGGAATTGTAAATGCAATGCAAATTACCAGCCACTATGATTTAATTTGCAAACTATCCATACTATATAGATACTTGTCGAGCTTCAATATCCTGCAGTCTGAGAGTTACGGCTCTCTTGTGTGCATCGAGCCCCTCGACTTCAGCCATAGTTGCTACATAAGGCCCAAGTTTCCTTAGACCTTCTTCGGTCAATGACTGAACCGTAATGTACTTCAAGAAAGAATCTAACGACACTCCACCGTACATCCTTGCATAACCGTATGTTGGTAGCACATGATTGGTGCCGCTTGCATAGTCTCCCACACTCTCCGGAGTCCACTGACCCATAAACACAGAACCTACATGTGGTAAGAGTACAACGCTTTTATAAAATATGGATGAACCGATGAGATTCCATACAGTGGATTCAACTATTTAAGTTGATATGCTGAAGAAGTTAAATAAGATTTTAAAGATGCTTCTGAACTGATGATACCCAAATATGAAATGATAAGGATATCAAGCAAACTGCAGAACATAGAGAGCTATCCACATGCATAATGATTACCTGCGTTCTCTACGAAAGATTCCCACTTCTCAGCATCTTTAACATTGATAATTAAATGCTCAGGTGCGTACAAATTAGAAAAGGAAATAGCCTGTCGATTTTAAACATGGAAGTTTTAGGACAAAATATAAAGATAAAGCAAGATATCAACCGGAAAAAGGAAAAGCCTTACCGTATGGTGCAAGACCAACATTCTATGCTCGCATATTAGAATACAAAACATGGATTACTACAAATAGATTGCAGAAGCAAATAATTGCTGAGCTGAAAACCATATATACAAAATAAGACAGCACCAAGTAAAGACACATGTTTCTTCAAAGAATATTAATTTTAGTATTGTTTTGGGTGAGACTAAAATGTAATAAATATGCATACCTCAACCATATCTCTTGCATGAACAATAAAGCTGTGGTTTAGTGCTTTTGAAGCAAACTCTCCTCGAGGAAGGCTGTTACATTGCTTGCTGATTTCTTCCTCAATTGCAGTTATATCAACACCGTCTCCAGCAACTACAAGAACAACTTGGCTATCAGGTCCATGCTCAGCCTGAAAATGTGAACAAAGGTTTTTTGTCAGAAAAGAAACAGAAGGTAAGAGAAATATCTTCATGCACAATTGTAATATCGGCAAACACCATTTGATAGAGAACGAGATCTCCGATTTTCTTTCACTATCTCCCATCTACAGGTAAACTATGTAATGGTTTTCGACAAGGGGCACCTTATATGCTTCAATCAATTTATTAAAAACTTATTTGATTTTCCTGATAAACATATTAGACACTTTCTTCCAATAATTAAAGCCATGGAACTTATGAACAGATATATATGAGTGTGTTGGTGTAAGAGTTATATAACATATAGTTGGAAACAAGAAATAGAAGGGCAGATACCTGTGAAAGCAGATCTGCTGCTATGTGAACATGGCTGGCATGCTTATCAGCAACGACAAGCACTTCTGATGGTCCAGCAGGCATGTCTATTGAAATCATAGCCTCACTGTTCTATTGAGGAGAAGTAACAATTTAGCAACATGCAGTAACACAAAACAGTCATGGTTTTATCAATTTTTTCACAGATAGAAAGCATAAATACCTGGAGAATCATTTTTGCAGCTGTGACATACTGATTTCCGGGTCCATATATCTTTTCTACCTGCAGGGGCACAGCAACTTGTAATAGATGCAAGTCATTTGAATGAGTCAAACGAATCAGGTTCAACACATAAACATTCACCGTGAAACTTTTTAGGCCCTGAAAGACATTTTTCAGGGGAACAAGAACCAACACAAAGACATCTTCTCCACCCAGAACTCAAAGTGGAGAAATAGCTAGAACTTGATTTACGAACGAAGGTTAAGGATGAAAACATAATTCTCCATTATCCTTCAGTTTGACAAGAATGTATTTCATCAACAAATAATAGCTCCAAACATAATAGTTACCTGTAAGCTTTAGTGAGGAGGACTTATCTATTGAGTGCCAAAAACTAGTACAAGAGATGCATACTTTTAAACCACAATTACAAGCAGAGTATTCTAATTTCTAAAACGAAACCAACCAAGAAAAGTCAACAGTAGACAACGAGATGAAAAAGGTAAGAAACCATCTTCAACTAGAATGGAAACTTTAATTGTTTCCCTGTAAATTTTATTTACATTTTATGTTCCATAGGGAATGCCTCTATCTGATATACACCTTCGGTAAGAAATACTTCACAAAATTATCTCCTCTTTACAGGTAAGAGAAACTCATATTTATCTGAAAGCTTTTTCATGCAGGGGTGAGGACTTTCAAACAGCTCATGAGGTCATTACATATACTAGAGTTATTATCATAAAGCATGACCACACCCGGTGTGTACATGTGTTTGTGTAAGAAGGAAGTCTGACAAAGAGATAGAGGGATGTAAACAAAGAGAAATCAGATTTACCAGTGGCTACAGATAAGTAAAAAGGTAATGCAATTTTCACCAAAAAATGAGAATTCATATCAGCTTCATGCATTGTACACCAAAGAAAAATTTGAGCTTCCACTTATTAAAACGGAGGATTGCTTGTCATTCAGAAGTACCTTAGGGCAAGATTCTGTTCCCCATGCCATAGCTGAAATTGCCTAAACATGACATAGTCAATTTTAGTAACATTGAAGGTCGACGGACATACAGAATATACACAGAGTATACTACACTCTGACCTGAGCACCTCCTGCTTTAAGAATATGAGTAACACCAGCTTTCTTCGCACAATAAAGAACCTCCTACAAACAGAGAATGGTTGGTTAGCCACAGTAAGAAATTAAATGAAGAGTCATTGCAAAATTTCAAGATAACAACAGATACCTTACAAATGCTCCCGTCTTGAGCAGGAGGGGTTGCAAGTACAATTGTTTTGCAGCCAGCAATCTGGGCAGGCTGATTTAAGGCAACCCATTAGTAAAGCTAAATTTAAAGTCATGGTCTTATAGTCCAAATTGATAAAAAAAGAAAAAAGAATTTTAAGAAAATAATACAAGGTCCCCATACAATTGCAAGCATCAGAGCTGTTGAAGGCAACACAGCAGTGCCACCAGGAACATAAAGACCCACAGATGAAATACATCTTGCCACTCTTTTACATCTAACACCCTGAACGAATGGGTAGCAATCAGGCAAGATAAGGGGAATGCATGACATATAAACTACAATAAAAACATTGCATAGCTTACTTCCATGTTCTCAACAACTTTTTCAACCGGCTTTTGGGCGGCATGAAAAGCAAAAATGTTATTGTAAGCCACATCAAAGGCTTCTTGAACAGCAGGATCAAGCTAATCAAATTAATACTAGTTAGAAGCATGGGCAGAAGGCAGTTAGAAAAATATATATCGCACAAGTTCAGTAACACAAGTTTAGCACATTCAAGGAAGGATTTATAACATTATGCAGGAATATACCTCTGGATCTGGAAGATCGCTGGCACTCTCAACTATGGTGTCTAGTCTGACTTTGTCAAACCGCATTGTGTAGCTGTTTCCAAGAAACCAAAAGAAGAAAATATGTGCTATATTCAATCAGCTCAGCAACTAGAGAAGAAAAAAAGTTCTGTTTTATTAGTTGTGTTAGCTGTTGGTCAGGAAATAGTAATCTGATGTGCATTTAATATTGCACATCTCCTTACATCACAGACATAAGATAATGATGAAAAGATACAGAAAAAACCTACTCCTTCACAGCTGCATCACCTTTACTTCGGATATCATCAACAATGGGTTGAACCTAGTGCATATCAAGGTAATAAAAAAACATAAATAAATCATGAAGAATATAGATAAAGAGAACTGGACGTGATATAATATCGGCTTCCCTTGATAAGTCTAGAAGACAAACAATATATTTCAGCTAAAAACTCGGCAGCCCAACCCATCAAGTCTTACCACATTGAAGATGGATGAAAAGTCAATCCGAGGACGACTTTTGAGGCTATCAACCTCAGTCCTAGAAAGGTCTGAAAGCTTATAGGACTTCATTGAGCAATATGAAGCACAATGAAATGACCCTATAACAAGTAGCAATAATAAGATGGAGGAGGAGACTGGTAAACTAAGCAAATTCAAAAAAATAAAAATTAAATGATACTCTAATCTTTCTTATATCATCAGTCACTACACAGAAATTGTAAAAGGATGTAACCTCACTAAAGAATAAGTCTGTGTTGTGCCTAAAACAGACTACAGTGCTAGGTAGTGAAATCAATGTTAAGGCCTCACAGTTAGAGAACCAAACCAATTGAATGTTCACCTATCAAAACAAACAGGTATACAATTTTACAATGGTATGCCATCCCAGACATTCTTACATAAATACATAGGGGAAATTCTATTAACTTAAAAAAACAACAATATTTGTTTTTCGGATATAACTAGTAGGAAGTTTATGACTTATGTTCATGGTTCAAATTCCTTGTTCAATCTCAAGTGAGCCACTGATTGATTGAAATAAGCCTTAAAAATCTAAAGATTATTTTTGAATTGTACCAATCAAAGTTGTATCTATCTATCTATCAAAACACACAACAGAAGAACAAAGAAATTGGAAAACAAAATACAAACGAGATGAGCACCAAAACAACCTCAACCCTAGTATCAAAATGTCACGACATTCTGTGCTCATTTGATTTACTTTCTTTTTGCTTCAAGATCATAAGCACATAACAAAAACAAGCTCCCGAAATAACAATGAACTTCCTCATCTCAACCCAAATTCAGGCTTCGCCGCCAAAACATATCAAATGCATAGTTATTTGTTCCAACTAAGACCATATCCTGATCAATTAAAGCACCAATTTTTTATTAAAAAAAGATTTTTTTTAAAAAAGAGAGAGCTTAAAGTGGAAAATCAGGAACATTTTTTTTAGAGAAGGAAAATCAGGAACTTACTTCGCTGAGAATAAGGTGATAGCCGTTGAGGATTAACTCTTGTGGTGGCAATTAAACCACCGCTCCGATTGAAAGAAATAAGTCTACAGTCCATTAACACGAAACCTTCAATAAAACTGATTCATCAATTCGAATTGAACTTTCACGAATCAGATTATACATTCATTTCATTCAAAACGTTTTTGGTTGTAGAAGATACAAACAGAAAGCAAGGGTTTTTGAGTTTACCTTCTAGGCAGTGGGAAGACAGAAATGTTGAAGAAGCCAGAAAGAAGAAGTTATGATTTCGGCGGAGCTGAGGCGCCGCAGAACAAGGCTGGGTGGCGGCGGCGGTGGCGACGTTTGCCGGGAGCGAGAGGTTGTGAAGTAAGAGTGGCTTTTTCTGACTAGGGAAGATAGTTTTGAATCTGGGGGTTTCAGACTGGGGAAAGACGCTAAACGCACTACTTTTTCTTGATAAAACTAAACGGCCGTACTCTTTTCGCTTATTAGTTATTTAGTCAACACACAAAATTGATTTTTGGTTAGTACTATAAACACACATAGCTGCTTATGAACTATTCGAGGCTCGGCTTGAAAAAAGCTTATTCGAAGCTCGATTAATAGTAAACCAGCTTAGCCGGAGCTCGATTTCGAGCACGAGCTTGATGGTATTCGGTTCGTTGAGCTCGAGTCAGTTTGAGATAAGATATCAGGTTCAATGGCTACATTGACTAACCTAGTGCGGATGATAGCTCTTGATTGTTTATACTCGTTTTGTGTTTTATTGAAAGCGTCATTACGAACATAGATGTGATTCTTTTTTAAATTTATATATTGGGACAAAATATGATATTTACCCTATTTTTTAACTTCATAGTTTTAATTGTCAAACGTCCTCTATTGACAAATAAATAATTAAATAAATACCCGCTATGTTAATTTTTTATTAAGTGTTCTTTTATGTATTAGAAAATTGAGATTTTGTACATGGATGTTATAATGATGAAATGAAATAAGCATGTAAGAAATGAAATAACTGATGTCACAAACAACTTATGTCTGTTTCTAGCTACTTATACAAATACCCAAAATTATTTTCCCCCACCAAATTTTAATTGTCTATGATACATTATATAAAACAATTTAACAAATTAAAATCTATTAGTGTGTGTTTGGTACTGCAAATTTGAAATTTTTTGTACTTCTAATTTTATGGATTTGAATTTAAAGTTATAATTTTTCTAATTCTATTCTAAATTTTTTGTTTAGAAAATTAAATAATTGATATAGAATTGTATTGTAATTCTAAATTTTTTATTTATTAAATCAAAAAATTAACCAAAATTTGACATTGAGGTTGTATCTGAGAGAGAGGAAGATGGAGGGCATGTATGTATGTGTATGTGTATGTGTGTGAGAGAGAAAAAATAGAGAGAGAGGGGATGAATGTGTGTGAGAGAGAGAAATAAAAAGAGTATGTGCGAGAGATATCATACATTAGGGGTATAAAACTCTTAATATTTACTTTAGATGTATTAATTCAAATCGTGAAATTGAAAGATTTGAAATTGGAATTTAATTCCAAATTCAAATATTTTTTTGGTCAAAATAGTGGATTTGAATTTGGTAGCTCAAATTCCAAATCTAAACGCTTAATTCCATGATACTAAACATACTTTTAAAAGAATATAAAATTCAAATCCAAATATTATAAAACTCTATTAAAATTCTAAAATACTACGAGATATGGAATTTTGTCTATATATTTAACCCATATATCTCAAGTTCTTGAGCTAATTGCCGACTATAGCAACATTTCAAAATCGAATCAAATTAACAAAACAAATCCATTTCCCGTATATGAATTTGCAAATTCTCCATCCACACACACAGATAGAGGGGGGGGAGCCAGAGTCGATCCAGCAAGGGCCCGTATGTTTTGGTGGTATCCTCACATGATTGGAATGAGAGATATCATCTTAGCCTTCTTCACCCTCCCCCCCTCCGTCCCTCCCTCTCTCTCACCTTCCTCCATTAAATTATCCTTGAAAAAACTCAGTGTTCAGGTGCAGAGGATTCAAATCACCTGATCGATCTGATTTCCGCCGTAGGATAGTGTATAACAGAAATTTAAAGAATGCTCGAAGGATTTACGTGGTTCGATCGTGAATGATCTACGTCCACGGCTCAAAGTGCG
>JAYDZE010017118.1:0-10042 GCA_034509125.1 Monilaria moniliformis
TATTAAGAAAATATATTGTGCTCAGGAGGAACCACTTCACACCACACAAAGTGGAAAATACTTCACTACACGCAGATGTGATTCAACTCAAGATCACACGCAGACACAATTAAACCCAAGATCTCTCACGCATGCAATCTCTCACGCATGCAGGATTGAACCAAAGATCTCTCGCTAAGGAGAGTCTTATGGTATCTTAGCTTAGCCACTTGAGCTATGTCTCATTGGCTAAATGATCTATTACTCCCTCTGTCCGTTATTAAATTTCTCATTTTGCTATTTTGGGATGTCCACTATTAAATATCTCATTTTATTTTTACTACTTTTGGTAAGTATATCTCATATTCCACTGATTTATTTTACTCAGATTCCATTATAAAACTAACAGTGAGATTCACATTCCACTATTTTTTTCTACTTATATTTTCTTACATTTTTTAAAACCTTTGTCATTTCAAATGAGACATTTAATGATAGATGAAAAAAGTAATATTTTAATTAATCCTGAGATATCTCAGGTAGACGCTGCGGAAGAAATAATGAAGACTAATTTTGTCAAGCGTAATCTGGAAGGCCATTATTAGTTGAATTTTCTTTACTGTTTAGGTGAGTTGGGCGGAATTTTGGCAGACAAGGAAACTAACATTCAACAATTCATGATTTATGTTAAAACCTTCATAAATTAATCATCGGTGAACTAGTAATGAATCTATTCTTGCATTGATTATTCCTTAAGAGTACCTGCCGGCTGCTAGTAGGTTAGTTAATATTTGAGCAATAATTTTATTATTTTTAAGAAATAACTATAATATAAATCATAAAGATATGATGTAGTTATTTCATATTAAAAGTAAAGCTTTCTCGCATGCAAAGGTAAGTATTGTGCTCGATTTTCATCATCATGTTCGATCGTAGAAGGAAATTTAGTGGCTCATAACCTTGCTAATTTTGTTATTAAGTCTCAAAGTGTAATGATTTGAAAGTCCAATTATTCTTCATGACTTCTTAATATTATACACTTTAATTTGAATTAATTATATCCTTTATTTCTGTCTCAAAAAAAAAGTATAGCTTTCTAAGATTACATATGAAATACATTTGACCCAATTGCATCAACTTATCTTAGTTACTGGATTGCCCTGCACTTGTGACATCTTTATATCACCTTATCACTATATTTATTTTATATATTATACATATAGAAAACTCATATGCTACACGTACACTATTTGTGAGTCACTTATCATGATGGGCATTTGTGACATGTAGTTCTTGTTAACACTTTTTGCAGTTCTTTTTTCTTCTTCTTTATTATACCTCATAAATTATATATCATCATGTTCATCAAATTTACAAAATATTTAAAAATAAAAATATACTTTGTTCTTTTCCCTTTCAATTTCAAATGGATTAGTAAAATCGACTTAATTGAATCGCTATGTCACTGGTTAAGCATGTGAATGATAAAATAAATATCTCACAAATAATTTTTTTCATGCAAATAATATGGGAAAGTTCAAATGAGAACCCTAAATATTATAAGAACTGAGAATCATTATTATTTATTAAATCATGAATATCTACTGAGATTGTATCTCTTTACATGGCGAATTCAGCACCAGAGTTCGAATTTCATTAATTTATATTTTTAGTGCAGTGTTCACACATTCTCACAATAACCCGCTTATATATGATATGATATATGATATATGATATATGATATATTTATATATATATGAATATTTGAATAAACTGCATATTTATAAATCTAAATCAGATTTCTTAAGAAAAAAATGGATACATTGTATAACTTTAAAGTGAATAATGATCGGTATTAATCACCTACAGCAAATCACAATATATTCATGAAAATAACAACGAACAATTGTAAACTTGAAAAGATAAAATTTTCTAATTTTTTATTTTATTCGATGGATTCGGTTCAATGGTTCATGGGTTCACCGATATTTTAGTAGCTCATATTGAGCCAATTTATTTCAGATACATAACCAGATCTGGCAAGTAAATTTTGGTTAAAGCGGACGTTCCGGTTCGATTCGGTTTGAAAATATTGTAAAGAGCAAAACAAGTGTATTTAATTAAATTCATTCAACCAAATAACATTGACATAGTAGCCTATTAATTTTAGTCATTTACAGTAATTTGTTATTGTCAAGTTTGACTCGAAAATAAATGTGGACTATATGACCATTTTCCCTCATAGATCAAATTTAGGCCGCCGACCCCATTGACAAATGTAAAATAGAAAAAAGAAAAAGAAAGACATGTTCAATATAATACCAAACTTGGTGCATAAATCAGTTATTCCGCATACGGAAAATGAATACATACATATGTAGCTCTGGCTTGGAAGAAATATTAAAAGTTGAAACCTGATCAACTTTGACCTATATAACTAATTATAGTTCCGCTAATTTTTGTTTTCCTATGTCAAATTCTGGATCTGAATTGTGATGTTAAATACATCAAGTCTTATCCAGAAAATTGAGTGGGCGTTCGAATTTTCACTGCGTGCAATATTTGAGTGTCTTACAAATCATCGTTTCATAACTTATAAAAGCATGCACTCAGGTATCCCATGTTGAGTGTCTTAGATAGCAATCATCTTTAATTATTGATTGTTGATTGATGTATCTTCTCATCAAAACATAGATTGCCATCACAAGCATAAGGGACAATTATCGAATTTAAACTTTAGGTATTGGAGTGGAGCCAGAAGATTATGTAGATGGGAATAAAAATACATATGGGAAAAAAAAAATTAGAGCTTGAAGAGGAGCATTTATTGGATATATATATATATATATATATATAATATATATTGTCGTGTTAGGGTGAAACCACACTCTTAATGCATAACTGGTACCAAATTTCACCCATTGGATTCAAATGTGGATGGCTGATATTTGATAAATCGCATATTATTATAGCTTTATTTTAATATCATTGCAAGGGTATAGTTGTCAACAATAATTAATGAGATTTAGGAAGCACGTTTGATTATGGTAAGTGGCGAGATTTATGGGCAAAATTTACGTGTCCAATGTGTAGTTATCAGTATAGTGTTACATATAAATCATTACAACTGTTAATAATGGTCATCATATATCAAACAATCATTCGTCATAAGTGAAGTTACGTTCTGTTATAGTAAGATGCGAGATTTATGAGCGAGCACCAAATTATGCATTGTAGTCATCATTATAGTGCTGCATACTTGTTCAAAAATATTATAATGAAAGGAACATAGGAGTTTGTCGCTAGGTATTTGACCAAATAGGATCGTCCAGTTCCTATAGGACCTATCACTAATATTCCCTTAGAGGGGGATAAGGCTAAGCGGAGCGAAAAGGATTTTCCATGAGATGGGAAATGCAAAGTATTAGTCCCACACGAAGTTTGTGAATAAGTGATTGTCTGATAATAAGCAACATCATCATAACATAGAATGTATATCATCATAACAATGAATTTACTTCATCATAACGCAAGTTCGTTGAGATACTTACATATTCCATTTTTCATGCAAATTTCTTCATGTAAACATATGCAATTAGGATTTTGTTAGATTCCTCATAAAATTACCTTTAATTTGATATATGGTTTGTTAAAAAATAATTAAAATTGAGAGACTTATATGAAATTTAAAGTTTCGAGATATTTTAGGAGAGAGAAAATGTATGCCAACTATCATTGAAAATGAAATTTGTCATTACAATTCGAAAATATACTTCAGCATAACATTAAATTAAAATCATCACAACTTTGAGTTTGCATCAACATAACATAGAATGTATATAATCATAACGCAAATTGCGGGTAGTCAGCCATATCTTACGGGAATCACGCGATTTCCAAAACTGATCTTGCATTAATTGACAAAATTACCCTTAACCGTGTAATGTTGAAATCCTAGTGCTGCCACGTGGCATCAATCTTAGTCGTGTGATCTTCAAATCCTAAGGATGATATTTGGTCTTAGTTTTGCAATAAGAAATAGCTCAAATTTGAATACACCTCCATATATATATATATATGATGGTAGAGGTATTTGCCCCTCTTAGTGAAAGACTGGCTCTGCCCCTGGTCAAGTACAACAATATCCGTATATGTATAATATAAAATTAGATGAATTTCAAAATGTAACTTCCCAATTCAATAAAAGTAGGTTATGCTTCTAGACAATATATGCTTCTCCTTAGGGCCTGTTCGATTTGGTAGATAAAATAATAGTGAGATACAGTATGAGATGAGTTAGGATGAGCTTTGTATAATATTAAATTAGTATTGAATTTGATGTTATTGTTTGGTTGGCTATATTATTTCTAAGATAATTTTAGTAAAATGTTTGGTACATAAGATTAAAAATAAAATTAATTATGAATAAAATTTTAATTTTAAGTGGTTAATGAATTAATTAGTTAAATACATATTGATTTATTAATTAATTAAATGAAAATATTAATAAAAGCTTATTTAATTATTGTGAATCAAAATTTAATTAATTAGTGAGTTATTTGTTAATCAAATTTGTTGGCTTCTCCACCATCCACTGCCGCCCATCCTCCTCCTTTCCCCTTTCGCCAAAATCAAACACCAAAAACATGAATGTTTTTTTCAAGGGTGGCGAATTAGAAGCTATATGGTAACTAATTCAAATTTCCTTCACTTTTGTCGACTTTCCAACCTCAATCCTGCATTTAAACAATTTCATAGTGTCGACTTTGCTACAAGTTAAAAAATAATAATGTCTTAATTGCATGGCAATTTACCTTAAAAGTAATCAAATATAGTGTTGTCACCACGGTTGCTTGTAAATTACTCGCATGTGTTTGAAAAAAAGAAATTATTCAGGCTTGTTTAGTAGTGAGATTGTTTACATAAACTAGTTAAGGTTGAGTTTGATAATACTTGCAGTGTTATATATATTTGATAACTTATTAATATGTATTTCTATACATTTATTACTAATTATCCACGTAATTACGAAAAAGAAAAGAAAAATGATTTGATTGGAATTCTTTAACATGTGATGTACCCAAAGTACAAGGAACCAAATCACGGGTAGTATCGAAAGACAAACTAAAGTACAAGGATGAAGGAACCAAATATCGGTTAGTATTTGCGCCGACTAGTCTATTTGAAGCAGAAATTATAGCAGAGTGCCCTCACCCTGGATCAACAACTCATAAATCTTATGAATCGTGTAAACTATGTTCCCTCTCTTTATTCATTGCCACGAAATTTTGCTCTCCAAATCGAATCATAATTTACTAATAAACATCATTCAACTGAAAATGAAGTAAGTTGGATCCTGGGACTAGCATTTGACACCGTGCCAGCAAGAATGCAGAGGTCATGTAAATCCATATCATCGACAAGGACAAAGGAGTCTTTCTCAATGCTAAAAGTTCCTAAGCTGCCGTTCAATCATCAAAGCTAATTTCAAAACTGCCTCATTTCCTTCTAAAAATAAACATTTTCATAATACTACATAAATGATCATAGTCGTAATCAAGAAAACATCGCAAGCATGTTCATAAGCATCTGCTAATGCACAAATGCAGGTACATATCCAATAGAAGACAGCAACAACAACAACAACAATAACAACAGCTTACTAGCCGCATATATAAGGATTCAGTTTCATGAAATCATCAAATGTTGAAAAACTGGATAATTTGAATGCATATTGTTAAGGAAAAAGCAATAAACATCTCTAAACCATCAAAGACGGTACTATTATAACCAAAACTTTTTGGGAGTTGAATCAACACAACCTTTGATAACACAGAAACCTTTTGCTGATTTTGATCATTTCACCAACTCCCTTTTCTTTTTCTTCACATCCTTAACCTTGCTACTCGACTTTCTTCCAAGCTCGCCCTTCTTCTTCTTCCCCTCCAATTCAGCTGATCCACCCTTGTTTGGTTTCCCACTTGAAGTCTCCTCAGGTTTCGCACTTTTATTCACCCGCTTCTTCCCATTCAAATTCCCTGAGACACCTTCCTTCTTGCGCCTTCTCTTCCCCACACTCTCATCAGTCCTCAACTTGTTGTTATCATCATCACTACTCGGCACCAAAGATTCTTCAATCCCCTTCTTCCCTACCTCGCTCTCAAACAAATCATCAACATCACTATCCACATCCTCTCCAACATCCATATATCTAACTTCATGAATCCTTCCCTTCTGTTTCTGCTTCTTCTTTTTCCCACTCTTAGCACTGTCATTGTCACTAATCTCAGTTACCTCACCTCCCTCTTCTCTGTCCTTCAACCCCTCAATCTTCAACCTCACATCCGGCATGGCCTGGTAAATCGGCAAAGCTACAGAATCAGAGAACTTCAAGTGCAAGCTCCTCACACCATCCCACTTCTTTGGCACCTTCTCAACCGCTCCCTTAATGGCGCCCAGCACATTCTCCACAATCTCATCCTTCTCCATCTCCATCTTACCAACCTTGAGCACGGAACAAGTCCCCGTCCCAATAAACAACAAGGCACTCCCTAAAACCCTCTCCACCTGCAACTTCAAATTCTTCTTTCCCAAATCCACCCCTAAAGGCAGCTTTTTTTTCCTGAAGAACTCCTTCCCTATCAACTTAGGCAGCAGATGAACAACCCTCTTATCAACCAAGAACATGTCGTAACTATTGCAAAGCTTCCTCCTTGCCTCGAAGGGCTTGTAGTTCGCCCTCAACTTCGAGAGCTTAATCACTTTTGAAATCGGTATGTTTTGGGATTTAATCAGTTTCTTGATTTGATCCGACGGCGGCGTCGTCGTCCGCGGCCGGTCGTCAACAATTAAGCATACCTCCGAGCCGGCGGCGTCCAATACGGGGTTCGGCAGCGGGATTCTGTAGGGGTTTGTGCGAGGGTTTGATGGGATTTTTTTGAGGGTCAGGTTAAGGTAGAAATAATCATCTTGCGGCAGTAACTGAAGCTTCTCGTTGACAGATTGGTCGGCTTTGTATTTCAACAGGGCGATTACGGCCGCCTCTATGGCGGACTGACTCACCCTTGAAGGTGTGGCGGCGGTGGCGGCGGCCCGCGGTTCTGTGTTGGAAGACATTGGCGTGGAGGATTAAGGTCGGAAGAAGAATAGGGTTTTAGAGAAGTGAGGAAGAGCGAAAATATAAATATTAATAGCACCCTACGTAAAATATTTTAATATTGGGCTTTGTAAAAAGATGGCTTATAGTTTTACAAAGCACTTATTGGGCCAATAATTAATTGGGTTAGTAGTTATGGGCCGAAAAATTCTCTTTTCGGGTACATTTGTAAGTATTATTATTATTATTATTGTTTTTTATTATTATTATTGTTATTGTTATCGTTATTATTGTTTAGTTGGGGGAAGGTGATAGGGATTGAACTATTCACCGTTTGACAGGATACATTTGATTTCTTTTGAAACTTTGAATAAAAATGTATTAAAGATGTCGTCTTTGCGTCCCACCTCCACATTTTGGTGTTGATCTTTTTTTAATCGGTGATAGATTTGCTTAAAAAATTAAAATGTCATGTCTTTTTCTAAATATATTGAATATCTAGATACTTTTGAAATGAAATGTTAAAAGATTGGTATAAAATCTAATATTGACCTACTCTGTTCCAATAAAAATGATAACTTCCCTTTCGGCAAGGAGATCAAAAAATTAATTGTTATGCGTCAATGGTCCACTAGAATTTAATATTTATTAATACTTTTTTTAATTCTAATTAATGGGAGTATAAGAATCGGTACATGATTGTGATTACAATCTATTTAATTTTGTAAGGTCTTGGAGTTGAATACGCTGAATTTTCACATTTAGTTAACGGTTGGGACATTTTTTCTTATTTGCGAATCTTAAATCGACGAAACAACCACAACTGCTCGCGATTTCCGAATCTCCCAACTACCGCTTTCTCTCCACGACAATCTTCACAAATTTCTCTTTGTTTTCAGGGTTCCAAGAGATTTAATTTTGTGTGTATGAGAAGGTCCTGCGTTCGCTATGCTTATGTGGCTTTACTTTTGTTATTATTATTTTTTTCACACCACATAGACACGTCAAATTTTCAGGAAAGACACTACACATAGCCAGTCCCGAAATATTTTTCCGTAACATAAATAAGCGTTTTGATATATTAGATAAGGAACTTATTAAATTTGGTAGATTGGGACATCTTTTAAAAATTAAAAAAAAAAAAGATGGGACAAGAAACAGTTATTTAGCCTTAATATTATACATATACAAAGGCTCTAAGACCGTCCGAGAACTGCGCTGCATAGGAGCACATGAGGTTAATTTAGAGGCACCAAAATCATTTCATTTACGTATTTGTTAATATATGTTGAATATTATAAATATATAAGTAAATATTTAGATACAATTCCACCTGATTAATTTTAAAAAGATAAATTACTTATATAACCTATTTTGGAAACTAAAGGCTTAACATTTGGAATTTGATATGTTGGTTATCATGAGAGAATCAATCAAGCTCGTCTGCACTTGATATACTAACTCCACAAATTTGTATGTTCTACTAAAAGCTTTTCATTAGAATCAGAAGCCTTGTTAATTGTCGAATACAAGATTCCATGATTGCATCTTTCTTAATCCACGTTTCAAATGTGTCTGAGGCTCTTAGCGCTTCTCTGCAATTCTGATTGTGTACTAGCTCTTTATTTTTCAGTTCTCGACTCTTAACTTTGATGCTTTCTTTATCTAATTTTCCATACTTATCGTTGCTTCTCCTTATTCACTGGTAATATACATTGTTTATATAAAATTATTTTTTAATATTCCATATAATTATAATAGATATAAAAATCATTACTGAACTCTAATTAATATTTATTACTAAAAGTTATAGCTTAGAAAAATTATATACCTTAATTATCTTGTAATTAACCATGCTATGTAACAATTGAAATCCTGAAATCACGTAATAGTCGTGTCCTTGAGCGAGTGACGGTGCATGTGGCACTCCTCGGTGTGGCTCGGCGACTGTGAGAAAGTGAAAAGTGATGCACAATGTGGTTGGCGTCTGGGAAGAATTAAAGCACAGGAGAGGGGCTTCGAGGAGAAGAAGAATGTTTAGGTTTTGGTTTTGGTTTTGGTTTTGATTTTTCAATTTTTAACATTAATTTCATTAGGATTAAACTTATACATCTACACAAATAATGATTAAATTATATACTTTTTATGTCCCTTAAAATATTACTCATTTTTTACATGAATTTTAATAAATATTAGATAAGTAGAAAATGAGGTCCATATTTATTGTAAAAATATTGTATTTAATTATAAATTTTAGATTGTGGGATAGTTAAAAAAAATGAAATAAGCAATATTTTGAGGATAGACCAAAATTATAAAATGAATAATATTTTAAAGAATGAATATTATTTTTTTATAATTGCAATTTATTTTTATCTTTAAAACTAATTGATGCATGGAAGGAAGCGGGGCCCGGCTGCTGCATAAAAATCAGCATTTGGAAAGAAGTGTGGGCCCACAAAACCAATTGATGCATGACATCATACGGCTGGCAGAGTAGGTCCACAATAGACCACAGCCTGCACCTTATCGCTGTGTAATAATTATGGAATCTTGTCAGCATTGTGGCATGGCTGCTCCATTCGATATTTTATAAAAAAGATGTTATCAATGGTACATTTTGTTTCTTATGAACATCCCTGCTAAATATATATATATAAAAAAAACATATCAATCACGATTCAATTTTCATCTATTATATCAATATTTTATTAAATTTTAAATAATTTAGCCTTAAATAAATTATAATTATATATTTTTTATTTTATACATTTATTTGAATTCTGTTATTTGTAAAAGAAATTAAATGATTACAAATTCAAAAAGTACTTAATTAAAATTTAAAATTACTTAATTTAAAATCCTACATTACGTTAATTAAAAATCGATGATGACATAATTGAAATTCCTAATATTACATAGATAAAAATTAAAAGTATTTCATGCTCCAAATCAGTTGGAGCGTGC
>JAYDZE010017129.1:0-10042 GCA_034509125.1 Monilaria moniliformis
ATCTATGTATGCACTAATATTAGATATGTTATCGAATCGATATGTTATGTTAGAACAAGTTTTAGGTTGCTTGCAGTGTGCAACTTTTGCCAAGATAACTCTAGATTTGGAAAGAGGAGACCTTGTTTCACATTAACTTTGTTTGTTTGCAAAAGATGTAGCTTTGCCAATGTGCTACGTTATCAGCCTTTCCCCTATATGAAATAGTTACCTATTAGTTGCCTGCTTTTGTTTATTGTGATACTTCTAAGTGGTTTGGCTGGTGAAGGCTGATCCTTTTCTTTCTATTGTCTGTTGAAGAAGAACAAAGTTGGATTGGATTGGTTGTGTATGATTGTTCACTAAAGCTGCCAACACCTCTCTCCCTCTCCCTATACACATTTCACCATGATAGAAAATACATTATGGTTGGTTGCACTCCTAAAAGATACATTGAACAGTTATACCATAGCTTAGCTCAATAATTTTGCTTCATTATCTGCTGTGATATTTTTGTTATATTGTCTCTTGACCATTAGCAATATATTTGCCCTTTTCAACTCATCATAGATTAATGTTTATCAAGTTTTGTGGTGATAAGATCTACCAGTCTGCATCTCTGATACTGCTACGACCTCATTTCTCTGTGTCTCTAAAATATATGATCTTTGTCTTTGAATTACTTAGATCTTCAACTGCAATAAATCCAATGCTGATAAGCTCCACTTGAACAACTTATTGGTCTTGGAAGGCACTATAGTTTAAAAATTGGATCCAAATTGAATGTTTTTTTTTTTTCGAAAATCAAAGTTGCCAATTGGGAAGCAGACTGTAAAGGAAAAGGTTAATGCCTTAGAACTGCCGTTTCAAGTATAGAGGCTGCCGCCCCATCCAGGACCTAAATGTTGTCCATTCCTGCCATCTGCCGCTGCAGGTCGCAAATCAAATTCCAACTGCCGCCGTCTAGGCCATCTAGCCATTGCAGCCCTTAGTCAAGGTTAGTTTAGGGTTAATTAGTTGATTTAGTATGAATTAATTGTGGTTAATTTCGAATGAAGTAACTAGAATTAATTTAAATTAACGTGGCATGAATGGACGGGATGTAGGTCCTGTACGGCGTATCATTACGGTTAATTTCAATACCCCGTCGCTATATTAAACGACAGTGGCGCCAGTCAACATCCGGTTTCTCTCGAATTTTCTTGTAGTGGACTCATTTGTATAGTAGTAATCTCCCATGTCAATGAAGGAGCTCATATTCAAAACATTGTTTCTTCTTAACTCTTTTAATCATGTTCATTGGGTACAAAGGATATCAATGCACATGGAATAATGGTCATCAAGTAAATTACAACCCCATCATAAATTGAACATAACTTGTTGAATTTGAGCACAAGAGACCTAGCACCACAACAGAAATATACATATATACTTCCAAGGTTGAGTAACATAATCTTATTTCAGTAGTTACAGATCTAAGTAATGAGGGAGACCATATAATGGGACTGGAAAAGTGAAATAACAAAATCATATGTTTTAGAGTCACAGCGAAATGAGGGAGAGAGGTATTGGCAGATTTAGTGAAGGGAGAGAGGTATTGGCAGATTTAGTGAACAATGAGCACAAGAGAAAGAACAATCCAATCCTGTTAGGATGAGCGCAATAATATGGGCAAGAAAGAGGCGCACAGCTTCCACTATCCAAACCGCTTACAAGTATATATACAAAAGTAGGCAACCAATACATAACCATTTCTTCACATAGGCGAAAGGCTGATAATGTAGCACATTAAGCAAAGCCACATCTTTTGCAAACAAACAAAGTTAATGCGAAACAGGGTCTCCCTTTCCAAATTTAGAGTTATCTTGGCAAAAGTTGCTCACTGCAAGCACCCTAAAAACTTGATCTAACATAAATAACATAAAATATAAAATATTAGAGCATACATAGTAGGAGAATGGAACAATCAAGCCTCCTGAACTTTTGTGTCTGGTTTAACCCTCCACTGATGGAGTTCCTGAGAGCCATGGCCATGAATGGGATCCAAGAGAATTGCTTGGATAGTCGAAACAGCAGCTTCGACTTCAGCTTCCCCAACCTTTTTTGCAGCGAGAGTCAAAAACATCAGAGAGTAGCAGGGATGTGTGTCCACAGCATTGACAACTTCGACAAGCTCATAAGTTTTTCTATTCTGCAAAGGATGTCTCAATCATAAACAAACAAAACAAGATTTATCATTAAAAAAAGAAGACAAATATATATATAGCATAGCATACCATGTCAGCATTGATTTCATCAATCACAAAGTTTGCTGTCTTATACGCATGATCGCGATTGAACTGGTGAGACAGATTCAAGGGGATGAAATAATACAAGCCCTCTAGCCAACCAGGAAGATGCACATCCACATCAAAACCCTAGCATCATCAATCAACTATTCAAAACTAACCAACTCCAAATTAAATAATAATTAATATGATAATATCTGGATGGAATCAATAGTACGTACAAAGCTATTGCGGACTTGACTGATGTATTTGAGAACGGCGTCGCGGTCGAAAGGAGTTTTTTTCACCTCCTCCACCTCGTCATCATCGCTTGAGAAATAATCTCTCAGAGGATCGAAATCTTCCCTTTCGAAGATCATCTTTTTTTTGAAAGGATCAAATATTTTATAGGTGTCTTCGAATTCCGATACCTCCCGCGATTTGCTTGCCTTTTCCTTTGGCTTATCCATGGCGGAACCACCACAGCCACCGGAGTCGATTTTGGTTATTTCCTGAATCTCTCTTCCTCTTTTTCGTTTACCACAGACATCGGAATCGGATAATTCCAATTCCACAGAAGCTGATTCTCCAATCTCCCCAATCGGGAAATTAGGGTTTTCCACACAAGCCATGGCAGGCAGATTCAATTTCACAAGCTACGTTTCAATTGTTCTCGTTTTTCTCTCTCTCCTGATAGACAAGGATTAAACAATGGGCTGAATGATGGGCCACCGACTCCGTTAAATTGAAGTCCAGACGAAATAAATGCCCAATAAAGTCCAACAATTAATTTTTACACTTATTAAGAGAAAGATTTTAATATATCTCAAACAATTCATAATTTATTATCTCAACTTATTGACGGGAAAAATAGAGAGCTTACCCTTAATTTAAATTAGCGACGCATCAACGAACGTCACGAGTCATAGACCTTAAATACAATGACAGCGTATCGAAATTTGAATATTTTTTTACGAACTATTACTAAGCCCATGATGATTGCCCACGAACATTTTCTTAACACCATGATGGTTGATTGCGATGGATTTTACATGAAATTTATGCATTATTATAAATATTCAATTGAATGTATTTTTATTCGATTGTAAACAAAAAGGTTCATACCATAGGACGGAGTGAGATGTCATTTCAAGTATAGATAATTTAAGTTAACGATGACATGAATGGATGGGATTTAGGTCCTGGCTGGAGTACTATTTATTACGGTTAATTTCAATACCCCGCCGCTTTATTTAACGATGGTGGCACCTGTCGTTGTATGCGTTCACAATGATTTGGTACTAACAATTCGCGGCCGCTGTTGACCCGTTGCTAATTTAAATCAACGATGGAGTTTTTCAGAATAGCGACAGTTTCTCTCGCCTTTTCTTGTAGTGGACTCATTTGAAGTGTAGTAAATCTCCCATGTCAATGAAGGAGCCATATTCAAAACTTTGCATTCTTCATAACTCTTTAAATTTCACTCCGGAGTCCGGAGAGGGGCGTCTCGGGATTTGAATTCCATTACTGTAGGTGGCGGAGCTTAGCTCAATAATTTTGCTCCATTGTCTGCTGTGATATTTTTGTTATATTGTCTCTACCAGTCTTTGCATCTCTGATACTACTACGACCTCATTTCTCTGTCTCTCTAAAATATATCATCTTTGTCTTTGAATTACTTAGATCTTAAACTACTGAAATAAGATTATGTTACCCAACCTTCCCAAATATATGTGTTGTGGTGTTTTTAGTCTTTTTCAAAGTAAATAGTTGTTGTGTGATAGCTCTCTTGTGCTCGAAATCCAACAAGTTATGTCCAATTTATTATCGGGTAATTACTCATGTAATTCCCTTGATGACCATTATTCCATGTGCATTGATATCCTTTGTATCTAATGAACATGATAAAAAAAAAACACAAGTTGATTCTTCAACTGCAATAAATCCAATGTTGATAATCTCCACTTGAACAACTTTTTGGTCTTGGAAGGCACTATAGTTTAAAAATTGGATCCAAATTGAATGTTTTTTTTAATATTCGAAAATCAAAGTTGCCAATTGGGAAGCAGACTGTAAAGGAAAAGGTTAATGCCTTAGAACTGAGGGAGAGAAATGAGGGAGAGAGGTATTGGCAGATTTAGTGAACAATGAGCACAAGAGAAAGAACAATCCAATCCTGTTATGCACAAGAAAAAGAACAATCCAATCGTGTTAGGATGAGCACAATAATATGGGCAAGAAAGAGGCGCACAGCTTCCTCTATCCAAACCGCTTGCTTACAAGTATATATATACAAAAGTAGGCAAGAAAGAGGCGCACAGCTTCCTCTATCCAAACCGCTTACAAGTATATATATACAAAAGTAGGCAACCAATACATAACTATTTCTTCACATAGGCGAAAGGCTGATAATGTAGCACATTAAGCAAAGCCACATCTTTTGCAAACAAACAAAGTTAATGCGAAACAGGGTCTCCCTTTCCAAATTTAGAGTTATCTTGGCAAAAGTTGCTCACTGCAAGCACCCTAAAAACTTGATCTAACATAAATAACATAAAATATAAAATATTAGAGCATACATAGTAGGAGAATGGAACAATCAAGCCTCCTGAACTTTTGTGTCTGGTTTAACCCTCCACTGATGGAGTTCCTGAGAGCCATGGCCATGAATGGGATCCAAGAGAATTGCTTGGATAGTCGAAACAGCAGCTTCGACTTCAGCTTCCCCAACCTTTTTTGCAGCGAGAGTCAAAAACATCAGAGAGTAGCAGGGATGTGTGTCCACAGCATTGACAACTTCGACAAGCTCATAAGTTTTTCTATTCTGCAAAGGATGTCTCAATCATAAACAAACAAAACAAGATTTATCATTAAAAAAAGAAGACAAATATATATATAGCATAGCATACCATGTCAGCATTGATTTCATCAATCACAAAGTTTGCTGTCTTATACGCATGATCGCGATTGAACTGGTGAGACAGATTCAAGGGGATGAAATAATACAAGCCCTCTAGCCAACCAGGAAGATGCACATCCACATCAAAACCCTAGCATCATCAATCAACTATTCAAAACTAACCAACTCCAAATTAAATAATAATTAATATGATAATATCTGGATGGAATCAATAGTACGTACAAAGCTATTGCGGACTTGACTGATGTATTTGAGAACGGCCTCGCGGTCGAAAGGAGTTCTTTTCACCTCCTCCACCTCGTCATCATCGCTTGAGAAATAGTCTCTCAGAGGATCGAAATCTTCCCTTTCGAAGATCATCTTTTTTGTGAAGGGATCAAATATTTCATAGGTATCTTTGAATTCCGATACCTGCCGCGATGCCTTTGCCTTTTCCATGGCGGAACCTCTCTTGTTTCGGGTTTTCCGAGGCTTTTGGTTACCGATTCGTAGCAGAGGAGGGTTTCTCTTCAGGAGATTTGAACTCCAATGACGGAGCGCGGCGGAGATGGTGGGGTGGGGTGGGGTGGTGGGCCTGGCTGTGGATGAAATATTTGAAATATCTTATCAACTTCAAATTTTTAGGTTAAAATTTTCATATATATATTAATTGTATCCATTAATCATTAACAATGTAATATTATTAGAGTTTATTCCTATTTATATCTGGTTCTAAGTTGGGACTATGAATTTTTATTCCTAAATAGAGCTTATTTTTATATGGAATATTATTTTATAGAGAATTTATTGTAGTACTCCATATAATAACAATTACAGTTTGCCGTAATTAGTAATTTCTATTTTCGATTATTTTCAATATAGAATTCTAGAAATTATATGTATTAATAGTATATTATACTTATATATTAAAAAATCTCGATCAACTACTAATAAGGGGACTTTATATTGGCAGAATTTAGTACAACAACTTAATTTTAACAATATAATTATGTCTCTCTCTTTTTTCTTCTATTTTGATCCTTTTAAAAATTATTGAATCTGATTTGTGAAAATATATTCAATATGCATTTTAAATTAAAAGATTGTGATACGATATTTAATATCATGAAAAAATCATAAGAAAATAATTTTGCTGATTTTTTCTAAAGAGTGGCGACTGTGTAACATTAGGAATATATTGTTCAATTTAGATATCATATTCTTAGAATATTCCACATGTTACTTATTTTTCCACCTTTTTGTTTATACATACCTAACTTCCAAAGTAAACAAGGCATAATATTGCTCAATCCAATCAATCACCTTTGGCGATGGCATCGTAATCTAAGTAAACTATACAATAACAAGCGCATCTTAATTGATAAGACGTTTTCCCTTTCTTCTAATTAATAGGCTGGGGTTTCAAATCATCTTAAGTGCATATGTGTGAGATGTGTGTGATTTGTAATTTTTTTTTTTTTTTTTTAAAAACTACACTATACATCATTTATGGGCTTTTAGCCATATTAAGCAAAAAAAAACTACAAACAATTAGATTATGTTGTTCACCATTTCCATCACCAAAAATCTCCACTTGCTTGAATTTAGCGTTAGGAAAAATAACTATACCAATCCTATAGCTCCATTTCCAACAACCCTAGAAGATATGATCATCACATCGTTAGCAAATGAAATCTTCACACAAAACAATCACCATTTCCTAGCAAATTGCTCATAGATGAGAGAGATTGGAATAGATTCTTGTTTAAAGGACCCTTTGGAGCTCATTGTTCCACAAGTCCTAAAACAAAATGTATCAAATTTATATCATCCTTCATTAAAACATAAGGTCTGCATCACTTGAATGTCCCGAGTTGAGCTAGTGTTACCTGAGGTAACGAAGGAAGAGAAGACGATGACCTCGTACCGACTCCATTGTTAGACAAAATATCCACGTTGGACTCCGAATCCACGGTTGCAAGCTTCATTGAAAGAAACTGCACCCACAAGTTCAAGTGCTCTCATTTTTGTTAACATGCATTCTTGATCAATTGTATTTGATTTAGTAGAGGGTTTTTCAAGAACAGGCCATATTCTCATCTAACTTGACACTCTTGGGAAAGTAATCCCAAACAGATTTTCTTGGGCTAAATGGTTAGAAATGCACAATACCTCAACGTGTTGTTGTAGTGATTGCACATAGTTGATTATCTCATCAAGCACCACTGCTTTACCAGTAATCTTGAAATTCAAAATATTGAGTCAATTAATACTCATGCATATAGAAAGCGTTCAAATAAAAACTTCTTACTGTGATAATTCTTGCACTGAATGTAACCTATGTATACAGAAAAGCAAATAGCTGAATTGTGATTACCTTATCACAACCAGGAACCAGTTCTTGCAACAATCTCATTCTCTCACTAATCCTCTCTCTCCTCAACTGTGCCATCAAGGGACTTGAGATTATTTGCTTCTGCATCTATATGAAATTTAGCTTTGGAATTGAGAGATTAATTAATTAATTACCCTTTCTGCTAAGCTGTGGTTGCTTGTTGCCTGCCCCTTTTTGGCTCTTATATGAACAAATTCCTCTTTACCATCAACTCTTTGCTTTTGATCCACTTCTCCATTCTACAATCAATACAAATAAAGCTACACAATTAATATTGGCTTCATTACATGAACACTTCCATGAACATTAAAATATATATATATATATATATATATATATATATATATATATAGAGAGAGAGAGAGAGAGAGAGAGAGAGTAATTTACCTTCAATATTGAAGATACATTTCTTTTCCTCTTTGCATTAGGTGGAATTTGACAATGATCTTGAAGAAAATCTGGGTGATAGAAAGATTCATCGACGTCTCGAACTGAAGTAATCTTTGGCATGTTGTCAACTGAATTACCAGAATCAGATGTAACATTAACCAAATCACAAGAGTTCAACTTTGTCTGATTTTCAAGAAAAGTTGCTGTTTCATTACCCAACACCATAGCATCCCAACCACAGCTGTAAAAATGGTCTACTTCTGAGAAAATTGACATTTCTCTTGCAAGAATTGTGTCTCTTCAATTACCTAACACCTAGTTCTAATATTCTCTTACATGACTCAACAAGAACAGCAACTTATGTATATCACTGTAAAATAAAAAATATTTTTTTCTACATTATTAATACCGACATAACTTGTTAACTAGGTTACAAATTTTGATCACCACCAAAAGAGTCCAAGAAAAAAATCAAAAATTTATGGGACCCTTTTTGTGATATATATAAGTTGCTATATTGAGAATTATATGCTTGCTTAAATTCTAAAAAAGAAAAGAAAAAAAAGGCACGAATAAGAAAACCATATACTAGTATTTAGAGAGAGAGAGAGAGAGAGAGGTTTAATTTTCAAGATTGAAGAAAAGGAAGGCTACCTTTTTATGAATTTATATTACTCCTACTTCAGAAGACATACTTAACTACTGCCAACTGCTCTTGCAGGTTTTATCATTATATTACCTAATCTTTTATCTTGTTTTTCACAGCTCCCACCATTCAAGAAATATTTTAATGATCATCCAATTTGTCTATTAATAAGAACAATCAATTCTTAGATGACCAAATGAGTAATTCCCAGGAGGATATGACTTTTTTAATAAAATAATTTTGTAAGAAGAAACTTATATTTTAATTACAAAAAATCTTAGTTTTTAAACATTTAGATCTCGAAAATTATTGAAGACTTGTTCGATTATGGTCTTTTGCTTTATTTTTTATTTTTTATTTTTATTTTGCCTTTGTTTATTTTGTGATCACATTCTTGGATTGGGTTGTCGGAGAGGATCTTCTCTTGAGCCCCTAAGTTTTCTTTACACCTTTTTCCTTATTATTTTTTTATTCTTATCTTATACTATTATTTTTATTAGTGTCAACTAAATACCTTTGCAAGAGTTAAGACTTGTTAAATTTTATATAAAATATTTGTATTATAATAGTGTAAATCTCCATTTTCCTTCCATTATTTTTCACCACGCTTATGTTAAGAATGAGTTAATTAACTCATTTTTCGAAGTAGAAGAAGAAGAAATGGGTTCTTTAAAAAAAAAAAAAAAAAAAAACAAGATTCAAACATATACCAAGTCCAAAATACAAAACTAAGGTTATATGATATGAACAGAACTATGTTATTATCCATTAATTGTTTGGGCCTAACACCACAAAGTATTTGAGGCCTTATTTTGTTCAGATATTGCTAGATGATGGACTTGTATTCTTTTTCTTTTTCTTAATTTAAAGGGGATCAATAATGGTTACTTATTTACGTACTTCTGTGCCCGTAGACCCGTGGTGACCTGAGTCCTTAATCTATTTGTTGGAGAGGAGCGTCTTACAACTAACTTGCATTTCGTCATTAGATTGGACTTAGTATCTGTAGCTTCAACGACTTCACCTTTTGGGTCCGGGGATTCGTTATCATCTTTTCTTGTTCTAGTAAAAAATGACGTAGGGGACACATAAAATCTTGCACAAAATCAAGAATGTTATTCTCTATTTAAACCTCTTCGACTAACCATTGAGTGAAAAATCATTTGAGTGAAAAATCATTCATTTAATTTCTCAACTACAGCAAAATGGAAAGAAAAACCCCAAAAAAGAAGATTATCTGTCAGACAGCTGCAAGACCACCCCAGCTCGATAAAGCAAGCCAGGAACGATCCTCTACTGCACCTAGAGGCTCAGACTTGAGCCAATCTGGGTGCGGTTAATCACGCTCTGGTCGAGCAGCCATGGCTCATCGTCCAGACATGGTTTCCCGTCTCCTTAGAAATCAAGGATACAGAGGTACGAGCCTATAGAACAGATCCTGTTCAAGTAAGGTCGTGACAGCTACA
>JAYDZE010017140.1:0-10041 GCA_034509125.1 Monilaria moniliformis
TCACGTAAATGTCACTATTTTGAGAATTAATCGGTAGAATCTCTTGGAACACATAGAGAACGAAAATTTCAGAATTTTAACCTTACATTTCAGCCATTTTCAAGGCACAAAATTAGTATGAATGTGTAGAGCTACCTTGGTTTAATGTGTTTGGTGCGATTAAACGTCCCGTACGTCAACTTTTGAGCAAGAAAATTGGAAGGGAAAAGCTTGAACTTCTTGGCTATGGGGGAGAACGAAATGTGCAGCAGTGAAGAGAGAGAGAGAGAGGGAGAAAGAGAGGGAAAGTGTGTTGGGAGTGATGTGAGTTAGAAAGCTTCTAGTAGGTTTAATATGTTTTTTTCTTTTTTTCTTTTTTTCTTTTTATTCGTATCGAAAAAAATTCATTTTCGATTAAGCCCTATTTTTGGGATGTTACATGACCAGTATAAAAATAAATGTTTTTCAAATTGGTCGATATCAACAATTATATAGAATTTTTACACCACATCACCATATTTTTTGTTCTCTTATTTATTATAAATCTCCATTTACTTATATTCTAATCCATTTTTTTAATTTCATAATGATATTCTTATCCCACATTGAATTCTTATCAAACTTCAGCCAATGAAAATTTATATAAAATGGGGGATTCTATTCTTTATTTTGACAAGTAAGCCAAACATAATTATACTAGAGTTAGCTTCAATATAATTTGGCCAAATAAATAGTTACATTTTTATTTGGGATATTTAATTTGAGAAATTTTAATTTTCAAGTAATATAATATTATTATAATTTTGTAATCAAATTAAAAATTAAAATTTATTCAATTAAAATGAATTGATTCTTTGATTACTTTTTTCTATCATAAGCATTGTTTATTATTCTGTTAGGATGGTACTTGGCCACTTAATGAAAAAAGACTGCTCATTATGATTGTAAGTTTAATAAATTTACTAATTCATCGAAATTCGTCAAATGTGATTTCCTTCACAATCATACAAGTTTTTATATCTATGGGCCATTTTCTTATCCATGATCTTGGAGGAAAAACATAGTTCATAATTAACCGCGTTAATTATATAAAATTAGTTGAAATATTAATTTCATTCGCATTAGCATACAAAACGAATTAACGATTTTCTCGCTCTATATATATATACTTTCAAAAAAAAATTCAAATTATATGTTTATACTTTCTCAATAATTTATCTAAAATTTTCAGTCTTCTAAATGGAGAACTTTTATAATATATTTCAGTCCCACTCCACTTAATAGAAAATCTATATAAAATAATTACAATAATAGTTCTTTTTCTAACCAAAAACTTGGCTAACTTTACCATTAATCAGTAGTAAATAAAACTCAAATTAATTACTATACTTAGTGAAAGAAAACAATTAAACATGAAGTTTTGAAAAAATCTACTATTATATAATATAATAGGACTAAGTGTTTCTCTTTTCTTTTTCCTAGATAACATATATTTCCATATATTTTTCTCAATTCTCATTCATTCTTACTTTTTGTTCACAAGTCACATCTTTAATTTCACATTGATTTCTAATTAAACTTTACCTTGAGTAAATCTATATAAATAGTTCCTTTATATGTTTTGTACCACTAATTTAATTTAGTCAACTAATATTACTTTGGTCAATTTACGTTTCTCAAATAACATAAACTCATATGCTGGAACAATGAATTAACGAATTGTGTTATTTTTATGTTAATTTATATTTTGTTAATTCTGTAATTCAACATTTGCCTATTATAATATTTTACCAAATGAAAAAGAATATAACCACACACGAAAAACTCATCACATTTTCATCGCGGAGACTCCAATTTCATGATGCCGGTCGCAAAAAATTATGTCGTATCTTCAAGCTTCAGACGTGGCTCAAGATTTATTTATGGTATTTCAAACTCCAAACAAGATGATGTTTACAAGTTAATTATGACTTTTAAATTTCGGATGAGATAATGCCCAGATGTCAGAGGTGATATGTCATATTTCAAACGAAGTTATGCTTAGAAGTCAGAACTTGTCTGTTAAGCTCTAGACAAGATAATGCTAAGAGCTCAGTTCTGGTCTTTCAAGATCTTAAAGAAAGGATGCTCAAAATTCAGTTATGGTCTTTTAAGTTCCAGAAGAGATGATGTCATAAGTTAGTTTTGGTGTTTCAAACTCCAAACATGATGTTGGTCATAAGTCATTTTTAGTCTATCAAAAACCCAGACGAGATAATACTAACAAGTCGATTTTGGAATTTCAATCTCCAACGAGATGATGCCTAGATGTCAATCCCGATCTTTCAAGCTCTAGACGAGATAATGCTCACAAGTTAGTTTTGGTGTTTCGAGCTTTAAACGGATGATACTCAAAAGTCAGTTCTTTTGTTTCAAGTTTTAGATGAGATGATGCTCAAAGCTCAGTTTCAATATTATAATCTCGAGATGAAATGATATTCACAAGTTTTGATCTTTCAAGCTACATATGAGATGATACTCAGAAGGAGTGGCAAAAGTTAGGATTTTAGTTTTGGGGGGAGGCAAGAAAAACTATAAAATATATAAATAATATTATATAAATTAAATCATAATTTAATTAGCTACTGAAATTCATACCAAAATTCTAATTCTAAACGAAGAGAATTAGCTACTGAAATTCATACTCGAAATCATTTTGCATTTATCCATTCCATAAGCAATTGCATATAGACTTAAAAGAAAAATAAAATGAAACCCTAAGAAACAAAAAGACAATATGCGGATAAAAAATGAAAGAACAACTAACTTAATACAAAAAAAGAGTCAAATGATCATAACAAAAATCCAACAATACATGTCGCCTCACAACACAGATTTACAATAGCAACGACAAACACAAACAACACAACGAAATGGTAACGCGTAAGTAAGGGAGGTGGAGCTAGGTTAACATTAGTTTCAATATTAAATATTTTTTAATTTATAAATAATGTGAAATTACTTAAATACCCTTTTGTTTTTTCAAAATTAGTGGTGGGCCCATGGCCCCCATGCCTCTATGTGGCTTCGCCACAACTCATAAGTCATACTTTCAAAAGTCATATATAATCTTTCGAGCTCCAAATAAGATGATGCTTAAATGACAGATGTGATCTCAAATTATTTCTAATCCATCATTTTAGAAAGAAAAAGAAGAGTAAATGCATCAGATCAATTTTCTACCATATCCTACGTCAAATTTATATATTTTTCATTTTTCTAAAAATTTTAATCCCACATCAACTTTGTAGAATCTTTATCAAATGAAAACTTATATAAAATAATATTTCTATTCCCTCATTCAAAAATTAATATTTAATTGAAGAAAGTACTTGAAATTAATAATATTTAAAATGGATCATAAATTTAATTTAATCAAATTAAATTAATTACAAATTATTTTATATAAAAACTATTTTACATTAGAACAATAAAAATAATATAAATTATTATAAATAACGACCTAATTCGATGAACATGAAATCAATAATTCATGCTCACAAAGATATTTTCTCTTGTTTTCTATAGTCAATTTCAGCTCATTTATTATTAGTATTAATGTATTATGCAAAGAAACAATAAAATAAAACCGTAAGTCAAAATTATAGAAAAACATAAAAGGGTCGACCCGGTTTAATGGGTTCGGAACCCGAACCCACGATAGTTGTTGCCCTAAACCGTTTCTGCCTCTTCTTTCGACGCGACAGTCGTTACTTCCTGTTTTCGAATACCACAGGCAAAAACATGGCAACCTCAGCTGCTGACGTCACAACCGGAGCACCCAACAAATGGGATTTCAGATGGTATTCTCTCTCTCTCTCTCTCTCTCTCGGTTTGTGGTTTTCTTTCATATGTGCAAAATAATATCGTACGAGTGCGTGCTTTCATATTTCCAACAGTTTATCTTTTCTGGATGCATTTTTTTAATTGGTTTAATTTTCTGATTAATTAAGTATTTTTTCTTCTTTGGCAATTGCCGGATTTGTGAAGAATACTACTTTGTACGCAAATAGTGCTATAGAATTTCAAGAAGAAAATTGATAGTTTTCTTTATAATATTTTTGAATTCATCTAAATAACAAATGAAAAGGCAAAAAACTTGTGTATATCCCAATTAGGGTTTATTAATCACAATTAGGATCTAATTAATGTGGATGCATCCAGGTGTGCCTCTAAAGAAAATTGGTTGTCTGAATTAGATGGATTCTCTGTCCAAGTCTTTGATGAGAGGGTGAAAGTTGGAATCTTGTATTATTTTTGTATCATTGCTTCAAGTATCTAATGAGTTTCTGCTAATTTCTGAGCATCTGGTGGGATTTGCATCTGTCTGCATAAATTCTTTTGTTTCTCCACATTAAGCTACATAGCAATAAACTCTACTGTCAAGCAGTCATACATTGCACGAACCAGACATTTTGTACTAGATTGTTTTTTTCATAACCTTGCATAGGCATTAAATTGTTTCATGTTCTTACAACCAATTCATGTTGAGAAGGGAGTACGTTATTCGCCTCTCCTGTTACTGAGAGTAGAGCTCATGGCATTGTTTTTTCGGATTTCTATATCGGATAGGAAGAAAGTAGTTGTCCAGTTTTCTGCATCCTCGTCGAGCTCATTAGCTTTGTATGTTGTATCTATTGTTTAGTAAGCAAATTCAAACTCATTATCTTTGTAGTCTGTGATGTTCTCATTGTCTGACATTGCTTGCAGCAACTTGGAAGTAGATTATGCGTCTGAGGAAGTTGCTCGCATGGTTTATGTTGCTCTAGCCGTTGATAAGGAGGTATGCTGTGTGTTATATGTACTTCAGTGGCTTCTGTCCTCTTGATTTTTTTCATCTGAGATTGTACTTTGTTTGCGATTAACAGTTACAACCGGATAAAGTGAAAAGGCATATGTCAGTATCCAGCGGGAAACTTTCTGTGTAAGTATCGTGTACTTGTAATAGAGGAAAATAGTTGGCTTGATAAGCATTTCTATCTATGGCATTTGAGGTAGTGTTCTTGCTTACATATCAAGTCCCTGTTTGAAAATTTGTATGCTACCAACATTACTTTGTTCCAACTTGCATAACTTGAAATTTTTGATGATGTAGTAGTAGAGAGCAGACTAGGAACAAGACTGAATCAAAAATTTTAGCATCATTTACTCTCTGTGATGTTTGTTTGTTCAAGTTTTTCTTGCTTGATCTCGATGATTTGCAGGGATTTTGAGGCTGTCGAAGCAAGATTCCTTCGTGCATCATATAGTGCTTTTGTCGATGTTCTTACACTTGCCACCAAGACAATCGAAGAATTTGGTCAGGGATTGATATAGACTATAGTGACATCTTGAGAAGTGTATAATTATTGAAACCATCTGATTCTTGAATAGCTTTCTTGTGTCTCTCGTGATATACTCTATATTATTATCATCAATTGAAATTGATCCAAATTTGAGATTGCCCATCTATTGTATGGTTTTTGCACATGTTATGGCTGTTTCGGACATCGACAATCTTGGAAGATAAATAATGGTTTAGGAGGAAAGTTATACTAATTGGATAGGAAAATGGTGTAAACATTAACTTTTCCAAGTTTATTAGATATATGTTTTTGTTGGCATATTGCAATATCCTTGTCTAGGTTCTATACTTTAATTCTACAATCAAAGCAAAGCAACATTGTGGTAGGCAGAAATCTTTCTTGCGCGGCAGTTAAGGTATAAATCTTGTAACATGGGCATTAATTAATATTGATGAATATGTTTCTCTGACAATTACACTTACCATAAATGAGGATATAAAACTGAATTCTAAAGGGGAAAACAAAATGGTACAAACAACTCTTTTCAATCCTCCCCCTCATTTCCATTAGTATTCATCCAAATAAGTATATAATGTATCATCTTTCTTCGACTTGCGTCGACTGAGCAAAGCTTTGAGCAACCGCTTGCTTTTGCTGGGGATCTGCTCTAACTCCTTCGGGCTCTCTTTCCCAACACGAATCCGCATCGAAGCTGATTTCTGAGGGTCAGAAATAAACTGCCAAATTCAATCAACATATACATCAAGGGCGCGTTTACTTTGGGTGAAAGACACCTCCTAAACAGAAAAAAGGATCATGTCACATACCGGTTGTCTTCCCGAAGATGGATTTGGGGTGGTCGGCCGGCTCTGATTTGGGGTGGAAGGGCGCGAGCTCTTTGGAGTCGTAAGCTTACTAGAGAGGGAGCCCGAACGTAGAAGTGGGAACCGGTGAGGTGACACTATTCTCCTTTCTGATATGTCGAGAGAACATCACAATGCTTGAGCTCATCTCAGTTGGCAAGAAACAAGAAATAGTTTTTGAACGAGGAACGAACCTAGATCTTTCTTAGGCATGCTTTTGGAGAAGGCGAAGTTTCCTGGCTGCTGCACGATTCTCGGAGTAGGTGATGTGGAGCGCCCTTTACTGCAAGACGTTGATTGCCTAAGTATGTTTTACGACTAGTAGCTTTGGTACACGAGCGGGTTGATTTATTAGGGAGAAGCCTCACCTGGCTATACATGGTGGAGCTTCGTGTATTGTAGCACGAATAGCTGCAAGGTAACTTGCTCGTGAGATCAACACGTGGTATCGGAGCTTACATAAGCATCAAAATGACATTATAGACATGTTACCACTCCTAAATTGATGCCACTCGTCTCCTTCGTCTATGCTGCAACCTTGATACTTTGATTTGGTGCGTAAACCTCCACTCATAGTCTCCCCCACTGAACATAAAGATCGGAGAACATTTTGTTTAGAACCATATAAGATCTATACTAAGCGTAACATGTATATATAAATTATATATATATCGAGAGAAAGAGAGCAATACCTGGCAAGATGTATCGTTTGTGGTAATTGGGAGTGTTTATCACCAACGACTGCTGAGAGAGACCTTCACGGTTGATATACTCATGGCATGTCCGCAGTCTCTAAATCACATAGAAACACAATAAAGAACTTGCTTCAACAAAGAACAACGGCTAAATCACATAGAAACACAATAAAGAACTTGCTTCGAAAAAGAACGACGTCGAAAACCCCTTATGCATTTAGTTGATGAAACATCTTGAACGTTCTGCTTGACCCCATTGGTTCAAATGGTATAGCCATGCTATGATCATTTATATCGAAGATTTAAACAAATTATACCTGCTCAAGGCAACATACCGCAAGCGAAAAACAAAAAGCTGAAAAACTATACCTGCTCAAGGCAAGATACGCGAAGTTCAGTTCCTGAAACTTCATCGATGTTCTCATCCAACAGATCATTGACCTTATAGGTCACGGAACCCAAATGGTCCACGGTGTTGACAAGAGCTTTAATGGCATAATCTTTCAACGTATTCACCACTCTGCGCATTCAGATATGTTAAAAGGGGGTAATAAACCTACTTGGGTGAATCAACAGGGAACAGGCGAAATGTAGCAATTCAACAATCACAAGCAACTCACACATGCTTTTGGTCGTCGTTAGTGTAAGACAACTCAAAGTATTCTGCTGCTGAATAGAGTTGTTTCCTAAGATTCTTCAAATCCTGAAGCAATAAGGCATTACTCTATGAAAAAGCATATCAAGATTGTACAGCAGCAACACGACAATCAAAACAAGAGCTCCTATTCGATATAGGAATGAGATTGTACAAATTAGAGAGCTGTATTATTTAGAAAGTAACTTCTTGTGCTCCCTGCTGCCGTCGTCCAACCAAAAAGGACAAGAAATGAATGTGTATAAGGAATCCAACAAATCATGCTTAACTAAGAAGAGATGTTCCTCCGCATGAAAAATCACAATAATTCTTCTCCAACACTCACTGCATTTATTCAATAAAGTTGGTTTGCATAGTTACTTCTATTTTTTCCCCTCCTCGCCTGTTGCTCCTCAGATCAGTCACAATCGCTAGTTTAAGGCAAAAATGTGCAAGTAATGATTCAAATGAGCATTTAATGAAATTAAAAATGCTGTTAAGCAACACCAAACAGATTATTATATGGAAAAATAAAGTACCTTTAAACTATCAGAGAAGAGCATGCTCTGCTGCATAGAAACCTCATCATAATTGGCCGGCTCACGAGGAAACGGCATGGAGGCAGCAGCTGCTGTCATTGTCTCCATGAAGGAGTTGCTAAAATAGTAGATACAGAGTTCCTATCCTGCAACAACCATTTGCACCAATAAAACAAAGATCAAGAATCTTGAAACTGCAAAAATAAATTACAGTTTTTTTTGGAATTGTGTAAGCATAACAAATAGCTAGCAGCATTATTGAGAATATCAAACACACTGTCTCTGCAAGAACTAACTTAAAGATGAAACTTGTCTTCTGCTAGAGAGAGAGAGAGAGAGGTTTGTGGGCTGGGCTCCAGATAAACGAAAAGAAAAATAAAACAATTGAAAAGCAACATATAATGCTTTCCCTTTTATATGTAAAACTGCTGCGTCCTGTGTGGACAGCCAGAATCCCATCCCAATCTTGAAAAGTAGCAAACAAAATCAAGAGACAAGACCAACAGATTAGCAGGGCAAAAACAATAAATTAGAGAAAATGGGCCACGATAATCCTTTTTCCAATGATAAATGGATTCCATAACTTAAAAAGAACTAAAATTCCTTAATAAGCCAATATTGAAATTCTCGAGATAGCAATCTACAGTCCTTTAATTCATTGCCACACCACAATTCATTTTGAATTCTAAGATTGTTCAATACCTTAAAAAAATGCCTACTTTTATTTTTATCAATTTCAGGAAAGAAGGAGTAGGAACAAGATTTGCATTTTGCACAGTAAATTCCAAGTTCTCCAAAACTCAGGAGCATTATATGAGCAACAGAGAAAACAAGAAGCATTTAGCTACAACAATAGAGCTCTGAGAATGAAGAACTGACATCCCACAATTCTGAAGTCTCTTCTGAGGCAATTCCACGAACAGCGTACGCGCAAAGAAGCAGTGGTGTCTACAACAATAAACAAGATGCAAAAGTGAGAGACAACCCACAATCAGTTTGTCGTTCAACATTGATCATAGAGTGTGGGTCACCACTAATAAATGGACCACCAATTTGCATTTTCCCCTCTTTATACATATATATTTATAAAAAGACACAAACACAAGCAAATAGTGAAAATCCAAGAGAGAAGCAATATTCATAACTGTGAAAAGGAAGAAACCTCACCATACCGCAAAGAAGACACGATTAGAAACACATTTTAAAAAATTAGAAGAACAACACAACTTACTAGCTTGATTGCCACTTCATCATTAGTCTGAATATTTGTCCCTGTATACACAAGCACTGAATCAGTTACCCAGAAACTCAGAAAAGCAAAGACCAGAAATTCAACTAAAAAAAGAAAACCTACCAAGATAGATCTCTCCAAAAGATCCGCTGCCAATCTTCCGACCCAATCGATATTTATTTCCAACTCGCGGCTCCATCAACAAAAACCCTCGGATTTCTAGATGAAAATTCCCCGCTCAGCACACCAAATTCAGCTGTAATCAAACCCTACATATGGATCTCGGCTGCTGCATAATTTCGGCTAGATCTAACAAGTGAAACGATTTGATCCAGATTAACTCCCACTCTTAACAGCAGCAGCACTAGGGTTAGGAGTAAGAGAGAGAGAGAGAGAGAGAGAGAGAGAGGGCGGAGAGAGAAGATAGGGGAAAAAATTCTTCTACAAAACCTGTGCGTGTTGAAGGTTTCGCTTTTGAACCTCAAAAAACCAAGGGCCATCTTTATACGCCACACCACGCTCAGCAAGGGCAATTCGACTATTAGCCACGGGATCGAGAGGAAGAGGTAGACGCGGCGGGAGAGAGCGGCGGGCTCGACGAGGCCAATTGTACAACTTCCGATCAAGGATGTACTGTTACCTGACGAGCAAGCCAGATTTTGGATCCGGATCGATTGCGGCGAACACCCTTGAATATCCGAAGGAATTTGAGCTCTAACAATTTTCGTTTCAAGGAAAATGCGGATTGGGGTTTAGATTCGAACACGAATGTAAAG
>JAYDZE010017151.1:0-10039 GCA_034509125.1 Monilaria moniliformis
GCTCCTGGATTCATTGCATCTGATATGACTTCTAAGCTTGGGGCAGAGTTTGAGAAAAAGATATTGGAGGCCATCCCATTGGGTCAGTTGATTTCTCTGATCCTAATCAGTGCCATACATGCCATTCTCCCTCTCTTTGCGACACAACAAGATCTGCAATTGCTATGGACCATGTTTTCTTGCACCTTGTCTCCTTCTGTTAATCATTTCCATTTGCATCTGAACTTATAACTCTTTAACTTTGGCTAGCATGAGGCAGATTCTATCTTCCATCTTCCATCTATTTCTTGGCCACGTTGAACAAGTTTATGGGAAACCATGATCCGTCTCCTTCTAATCATTGCATAGACACTCATTTTAATGTGTTCTACTCAAGGATGTAAAGTTAATTTATCAACATGATGACTGCTGTGATCGATTAGTGTTAGTCTGTACGTAGTACTGTTAGTGCATATTGGTTTCTCTTGGCATGTCAATTGCAATTGCTCAAGGTCATATTGATATTAATCTTCTTTAAATATTTTACTTTCACTAAGTGTTCGCTATGCAAATTCAGGAAGGTACGGGCAACCAGAGGAAGTCGCTGGGTTGGTGGAATTCTTGGCCCTTAGTCCTGCCGCTAGTTATATCACTGGACAGGTTTGTAACCGATGAACCACTTAGTCTTACTGCATTAATAAGGCACCTTGTTTACCCACAAAATCTGTCTCGAGAATGCGTTTTATAGTGCTAAACTCAGAGCCTCTCTTGTTTCCCTTTGAATCTTTATAATGTGCAGGTGTTAACCATTGATGGAGGTATGGTCATGTAAGAAGGTCCTGATGTTCGCCTCTGCTCTAGATTTCCCTCTCCAAATGAGTCGACTCGCCCATATGCGTTTGTAGTTAAGTTTTGGCCTTGAAATAATATAGTGAAAGAATTTAATGTCACCAAGATTTGAGTTTATTGAAAGCAGGTGGTTGTAGTCATTTTTGTACTTCCAATTGATAAGCCTACTGTTTGAAAGACGAGCTGAATCAAGTGATTTATGAAATATTACCTTCTCCTAAAAAAATATTAGATGTTGGAGTTTATATTATGATTGAAATTAGCTTTACCATTAAGAACATTTTACATGACCAATCAACGAACCCTCAAAGCTTTTGAAATTAGATCTTAGTATGATTTATTAAAATAAATATTACGAAAATAATATTTAGATTTTCAAGAACAATATTGTATTGGACGAGAAAGCTCATTAAACTCTTTTAAGAAATTAACTTATTTCATTCAGATTTGAGAGTCTGAGACGTGAATATTGGAGTATTTTGTGTGTAGAGAATCTAATATAAATAACCATAACCTTTGTGATAGACTAAGATTCAAGTATCTTAAGTTAGTAGCTCACCAACAGAAAGTTGACTCCTTATAATATTTCCAAGTCTGTAATTTGATAAAATATATAAAATTATTTAAAATAAAGTCAGCCTAAATAGCCTCCTTATATTAACATGATTGGCTGCTCCACCTAATTAAAATGATAAATTCTTAATATTTAATTTTAAGTTGATATTCAATTTAACTATTTACTAATTTTATTCACGACCAGTTGAGTGTGACAGGTCGATCCATTTACATTTTTGAAGCAATCCATCATCTATAGACAAGTTGCGTAACAAGATTAAGCTAAAGACATATTCCAATTAACTAAAAATGAAGCAAACAACGCTTCTAACCTGCAACGACTTGCTTATAAAATGATGAATTTCACTTACGTTTCAAAAGAAAGGGAAAAGACGACGAGTTCAATTAACACAAGCAATGAAGAAAGCAACTTGCTGGGAATATTCCCCTAGAACAAAGCATTTCTTTTAGTTTTAGGTATTCCCATGTGATGTGATACTCCCAGATTTATTTTAAAAGGATAATTGTCATTTAAATAATAATTTTTCGTTGATTTTTCGTCAATTCCATAACTTTTGAAACTGGAACATAAAATCATAACTTTTGACATTTTTTCAATTATCTCACAGATCAAAATTTCGGTGAGATTGGTGTGACGTGTCGGCCAAAATTCAACGAAAAGTTATGATTTAAATGACAATTATCTCAACGACACCGTTTTGAAGAACAAACGTTTTGTCTACGTCGAAAATTTCGGCTGACACGTCACTACCAATTTCACTGGAATTTTGATATGTATGATAATTGAGAAAATGTCAAAAGTTATGATTTTATATTTCAATTTCAAAAATTATGGGATTGACCAGAAGTTAATTAAAAGTTATAATTTAAATGATAATTATTTCTTTAATTTATATGTGGAATTGATTTGATAACAAATTGATAGTTCTAAGCCATTTATTCTAACGAAATAATTAATATAAAATTACCTTCCCACCAGATATTATATTTATTTTTCCAAGAGTTTTATCATTAATTTGAATGCAATCCTAATATCCAAAAAAATTATACCGCATCATTCCCTAGTATATGGTGAACTATTGAGAATTTGAATTTTGAAGAAGATTGGCCATTTCGTTTTAGGTCAATCAACTAAGATAAGTTGACGATTTCACACAAAAAAAATAAAAATTGTATAGTATGGTCCATGCCATATTAATAGTCTAATTCAAGATTATTAAAAAATTAAGTGATGTTGAAGTCCTCATTTTCAGTGCATGATTACCCTTTTTGTAAAGATTCCTTGCTAGTAAAACCCTCATCACTAGAATCTCCTCTTTCGCCATCACCTTCTTTTTGTAGTTACTTGTAAGCCGGAAACTAATACCAATTTTATTTTATTTTTTTGAGGGGATATTACTACTTCATATTAGTTATCTTTCAATTATAGTAGTTTTTAATGCAACTAGGGTATAAGAAATTATATTGGTTAATCTAGAACTCTCCAATCTTAAAAAATAGAAGTTTTATCCCCTAAAAAACTTTAAAAGTAAAATTGGTATTAATCTCAATATTAATTTATAATTAAATGATATATCTCATTTTATTTTGTTGGAGTTTCATTTCTAAGTATTGAACAATTACTCAATGTTTTATTAGTATTTTTATGTGATTCATTTCTCTACATGTCAATTCAAAACTTCACTAATAAGAAGAAACAGTTAAGTAATGGGTTAACATTGTGCATACATACATATATTGTCATGTGAATATTTTTTATACTTCACCTCATCAACATGAATGATGCTTTTTCTGTAATTTCAGAAAGAAAAAAAAAACAATTGCTTCCATCAAATGGGGAAGCAAATAAAAAATGATACTTTTGAAAAAAAATCATAGCTCAAAAATATTATGTGCATTATGAAAATATTTATAGTTAAATACAATACTTTGTATTTATCTATAAAACATTTAAATTTGATTTGATAATTATAGTAATTATTACACTTTATAAATATGATAAGGTTTTAATTGTTGCATATTAAAATCTTAAAGATATAATAAAGTCTTATTCGCATAAAAATACAAGGTATGAAATATATATATACAAAAATGTGAATAGTATTTCATTTGTTTGGAGTAGAAAAATAGCGGAAAGTGATTGCTTATTTTAACCAGGAGAAAACGAAAATATGTGGAGGCGAGTGACAGTGCCATTTTAGAAAGTTAGCAATTGGAGAATATTTTTAAAAAAGAATTATAAACCCCAGTTTTTTTTCTAAATTATGCTTCATCCACTAAAATTTCCAACATGCTACTGTTGTTTCTCAATAATTCTGCATCAGCAGCACGTTGCTTCTTCCTTTTTTCTACTTTCCAATCATAATTAAATAATAGTTTTAATTTTTAAAAAACCAAAAAAAAAAAAAAAAGTGAAAAAGCGCCAATGGAAAACTGACGAACAACAAAGAGGGTGACAGCTAAGCCGAGTTGGGTCCCCACACAAGCCTAACGCCAAACTGCTGACGGCACTCTGAAAGCGAAATACCACAAACTCCTTAAACACAGTAATATTCCTCAATATTTGTACTTTTTAATATGTGAAATCAATTTTATTTATTAAACATTCTATATTTTCACTCCACATATGATATGACCAACATACATTTTTTTTTTCAAAGTTGAAATTCTCAAATTTTAAGAAACTAGAAGGAGGAATTAGGTGGTTTGACTCTCATCATTTATAAAATTAGCTTATATAAGTTTGAGGTAATTTGTTTAATTTCATATTCAGTTGAAAGTAGTATGTATATTGTCAATCTTAAATAATTTACAAGGATTTCTGCAATCCTAAATTCCCAATTGTTTCAACTAGAGTCTACATCCGAATCAAGTAATCTCAAATTGTAAAATAATCAAAAACTTTAAGAACCTCTATATTTTTTTAAAACAATAAAATAATGTATTCTATTTTTAATTATCTAAAATAATCCTAAATGATAAATGTCCATTAAATTACAAAACTTTTGGTTAACTACCGAAACATGACGGTTAAATGCGATGACCAATTAATAGTTAATACCAGATAAAGGTGGATGTAGAAGATGACGAACACGCACTGCAATAACACTAACACAGTTACACAGATAAAAATAAAAGACTCCTCTTCATATCTGCAACAAGAATCTCTTTCTTTTCTTTTTTGTAGTTTCTGCTTTTCTTTTTTATTTCTTTTTTTCCTTGGCGGTTCAGTCCATCAAATGTAGCTCCACAAGCACTAATGCAATTGTGGAATAAAGCTCATAAAGACAGATTTCGCCAAAAGAAATTTGTCGGTTTATCAAAGTGATAAATGAGGTGTTTGATGAAACCCCTGTTTCTTCTATGCATGATAAACTCCTTTATCCTTAATAATTTCTGATCACTCCTCCACTCAAAGGAAAACATTTTGGGACTTGTTGTTAAGGACCAATTCTTTAAGCTAACTATTTTTTTTTTCTTTTTTTGGAACTTTTTTTTGCAGGAAGGGAAACAGCAGTGTTTAGCTAATCTTTATGGTCAGAGATTGAGTGGAGTGAAATGAGGGCTGTGTTTGAAGTTTATGGTTGCTTAATTTGAAGGTCAGTAGTTGGTAGTTCAGCATCACCTGATTACTGGTTTGTGGTTAGTTGCTTCATTTGTGGGAAATATTGGAGTGTGTGTGTGTGTGTTTGAATTAATTGAACTTAATGATGGTGATTAATTTTGCTCATATAGGTTCGCAAGAAACTTGATTCATTTGCTAAGAAAGGTATTTTTGTTGCTTCAAATACATTTTTACTGTTCTGCATTTCTCGTTTGCTTTTTATGTTTTCTTTTTTCGGAGCAAATAGTTTGCTTTTGTGTTTGTTGAATGGATGGGGATATACCATACACCTCTTCAATTTTCAAGCATAATCTTTAGTAAAACGCAGATCATTTTCAAATATCAGTGTGTTTGTACACTAAATTTTGCTGCTTTTTAGTGTGGCTATTCTCTCCAATCTGCACCTCAGAGTTCCATTGTTTCTTTCCAATGCTTATGAGAGTTGGAGTGATAATCTCCAAATTATAGCCCATTTCCTCTACTTCTTCGATGAGTCTCTTTTCCCTCGTTAATGATGCTTGAGTTTTCTTGATCAGGTAGCTGATGGCAATTCCATTATATCGAACAGCAGTCCCGTTTTTGCTTGTCATGTTGATTTCAGTCTCTTGTAAAGAGCATCTGGGATCACCCTATGTCCAAACTCTTTTGAGAATCAAAGAACTCCTAAATTCTCCACCATATTTGAGTAGCTGGAAAAATGGCATGGATTTCTGCAACAGTGAACCAACTGCAACTCTCACTGTCGTTTGCTATGATAAAACCATAACTCAGCTGCATATTGTGGGGGATTTAGGGGCTACTAGATTGCCTATGAATTTCTCGATTGAATCCTTCGTTGCCACGCTTGTGAGACTTCCGAGTTTGAAGGTCCTCACGTTGGTCTCTCTAGGTCTATGGGGGCCTCTGCCAAGCAAGTTCATGCGCCTATCCTCCCTAGAAATAGTGAACCTGACTTCAAACTTCTTCGAAGGCCAAATACCACCAATGATTTCATCACTCCAACACCTTCAAACTCTCATACTCGATAGCAATAACTTCACTGGTAGGCTTCCAGATAGCCTCGGCTTACTCTCAGCTCTGGCCGTTTTGAATTTGAGAAATAATTCTTTGTATGGATCCTTGCCTCATTCACTGGGAGATTTGGAAACCCTCAGGGTTCTCGTGCTGTCTTACAACAAATTCTCAGGTGGCGTGCCGGATCTTAGCAGCCTGACTAATCTTCAAGTGCTCAACTTGGAAAACAATGCTCTTGGGCCTCGATTTCCAATAGTAGGCCAAAAGGTCGAAAGCATTGTGCTGAGGAACAACAGGTTCACCTTTGGCATCCCGGAGAAAGTTCAAACCTATAATCAGCTCAAGTTGTTCGATATTTCTCTCAACAGATTTGTGGGGCCGTTTCCAGTGTCTATGTTTTCTCTGCCATCGATTGCTTATCTGAATATTGCAGAAAACAAATTGACGGGAATGCTTTCTGAAAGTCTGCCTTGCAATGATGATCTTTATTATGTGAACTTCACTGCCAATCTGTTGACTGGAAAACTGCCCCGCTGCCTACTGTCTGATTCCGGTAAAAGAGCTGTGCAGTATGCTGAAAACTGTTTGGCAACCAGAGATGAGAATCAGCAGCCGATTTCCTTCTGTAAGAACGAAGCTCTTGCTGTGGGAATACTACCTCATTCTCATAAGCAAAAGCAAGCTTCCAAAGTAATTCTTGCTTTAAGCATATGTGGCGGAGTTACTGTGGGAGTAGTTTTGGTTAGCGCGTTTTACTTGGTAGTAAAGAATTTTCTTGCCAAAAGAGCAGCACAGAAATCTCAACCTAGATCCATAGAAGACAATGCATCAACAGGCTACACCTCAAAGATACTCAAAGATGCAAGTAATTTTCTGCTCATTATTTTTTTATTGGGAAAACTTGAAATGATTTAGTGCTGCTTAAATAAACTGTCGCCTATTTTGATCTCCCTTTTAGGAATGTGACATTGGTCGTTGGGCACTAAATATGCATGTAGGTAGTGTGATTCTCTTTAAATGAAATGCTAATATAGCATATGAATGTACACACACCTTGGAATGTGCTTCATGACTATAGAGTCCTTAGCTTTTGTTATTGAGCTTTGATATTAGTGCAATGCCAAATGGTTCTGAACTCAGGCTCTATTAACCAGCTAATTTGACAGTTTGAATTTGATCTTATTGCTGTAATAGGATATATAACTCAAGCGATGAAAATAGGTGGACTCGGGCTTCCATCTTATAGGACCTTTTCACTGGAAGAGCTCGAGGAGGCAACAAATAATTTTCATTCTTCAACTTTGATAGGAGAAGGTTCTCGCGGTCAGGTATTTGCATCAGTTTCATTGACAAGGCTACGCTATATTCTCCTCCCTTGTTAAGATTCGCGTCCTGTTCCCTTTCTTCATCATTGCCTTGTCAAGATTCTATTCCCAAATTCCAATTTTTATATGTTTCTCACTCTCCTTGTTGATGATGATGGAGAAGTGCTGACTAGCTCCACCTCTACCTGAACTCAGATGTACAGAGGTCGATTGAGGGATGGCTCCTATGTAGCAATTAGATGCCCTAAATTGAGAAGAAATCACACAACTCAGAACTTTATGCCTCACATTGAGTTGATCTCAAAACTCAGACACCAACATTTGGTCAGCGCTCTCGGACACTGCTTTGAGTACTACTTGGATGATTCAAGTGTAAGCAGAGTGTTTCTGGTCTTCGCGTATGTACCAAATGGCACTCTCAGAAGCTGGACATCTGGTAAATACACGAGACGAAAATTCTTGTCATGATATGCTTCATGTATATGTTTCTCTTACAACCAGTTGCTGTTGTAATTGACAGAGAGGCATCAACAAAAGCTTTCCTGGGCTCAGCGCATAGCAGCTGCTACCGGGGTGGCAAAGGGTATACAGTTCCTTCATACAGGAATTGTACCTGGTATTTTTGCCAACAACATTAAGGTAACCGATGTTCTATTGGATCAGAACCTTGTCGCAAAAATCAGCAGCTACAACCTGCCTTTGCTATCAAACAATATGGAAAAGGTATAAATAAACTTGTCAGATTTGTATTTTGATATGATTCTTGCACAAACTGAATGTAAAATCTTCTCAACTTTACAGGATAGTCTCCAAAACTTTTTCAGTAGATCAAAGGAGCTTAAGAGGGCAAGGTTAGTTAGTGACTCTGTTGCTTGTTCACATACAAAACTAGGAATCATAAGCTTCTTCTTGATGCAAATGTGAAGACTTTCTGTCTATTTATTGACAGAGCAAAGCATCAAGATAAGTTGGACATTTATGACTTTGGAGTAATTTTACTAGAACTCATCACGGGGAAGCCCATAAATTCCAGGAACGAGGAGGATGCAGTAAAAGATGAGGTAGTCATGAACTAGAATATTGCATTATGTTATCTCCCGTCTTTCCAAAGTACCAAATGATGCAGTAAAAATGAAGCTAACTAAGCTTATATCAGTTTAAAAGAGAACATTGAAGTACTTATCTGCATCCTTTCAATCCTCTGCTCCATCAAAGCCAAAATATACTACCAAACATCAGTGGTAGCAAACTGAGCAGTTGATAATACTTTCATTTAAAATATGTTATGCAGATGAATGCGAGCATAACAAGTGATGATTCATCGACGAGGAGATTAGTTGATCCAGCAGTTAGGAACACGTGCTCTGGTGAATCCGCAAGAACAATGATTGGGATATGCTGCAGATGCCTACATAAAGATCCAGCTGAAAGACCTTCCATCGAAGATGTAGTGTGGAATCTGCAGTTTGCTGCTCAGGTTCAGGATGCATCTCAAAGCAGCGACGGCTCTCCCATTTCTCCTCTGCAATCTTCACGCATGAAGCCAATCATCAGCCATTAAATGATAGGAAAAATTACATTGTTATACACAACACAATGCCAGCTCTCAACATGCACTCTGTTATTTTTTTACTAATGAAAATCAAGTCTAAACTCTGATTCGTCCATCCATTATAACAAGCAGTGATGAGTGAAAACAGCAGCATACAATTTAGACATAGCAGCGATCATGTGAGCTCAGACGGTAGGATGCCAGCGCAAGAAGAGGCACCGCAGAAACAAGGGCAAGGATCCGCGCTAAGGGCGACGTCGTCATTACTGAAAGTGATCTCGTCGTCTTCCTGAATATCCGAAGCCGCAAAGAAGCAGACGCGGGGCAGCAGGGCACCGGAACTTCTGACTATCCGTGTGTCGAGGTTCCCGCCACCACATGAATGGTTGATGAATCGTGCAATGTTGCCGATTCTGGTGGCGTCGGTCGATCTTCATCCTCATACATGTGTTTCCAAATGGGAGATGCTCCTTCACCACCAAAAGAGCCGGACTCAGCCGCTCCATCCTCGCCGTTTCGTCATAGTTTTGCTGCCTTTCTCTAGCTTCCTTGGTCGACAAAACCTCACCTTCACAACAATCAATTCCAGATCATTGTATAGATATTCCATAACAGAAATGAACAAAAAGTTTATAATTAAGATGGTGAAATCAACAAATGATGAGGCACATATGCTCTAATTTTTAAGGAATCCTAACCAGGGATAAATAAACCCTAATTGGAGATTGGTGAACTTATGTGCACAAAATTTTTGCCAAAAATGACCGTTAACCGGCGTATTCGCAGATAAACCTCACAGTCACCCCGCACTGAGTCGCCCTGTTGCTGCACACCGAGTCACACTTGCAACTCGGTCCGCAGTCTAGATTCAAGCACGGGCATAACTCAAAAATGGTGGCTCACTCATAGAGTAGAGATTCGGGAAACGCAGATACAACATGATCCGCCTCTTTACTCTGTTTTGTTATGAATTGCGGATTGAATCTCGGGCAGTCATCATAGATGAGAAATATCATCAGGGCTCCTTTGGTAGGGAAGTTAAGATATAATGAGATAGATTAAGTAGATAATTTTTTTTTTGTCTATTGTTTGGTAGATAAGTTGGTAGATTAGATAATATTGTAGATAAGATGTAAAATT
>JAYDZE010017162.1:0-10038 GCA_034509125.1 Monilaria moniliformis
AATTTAGTTAAAATAGGTAAATTCCTTAATTTTTGGAACTTATGAAAATGACAAAATTGTCTCAATTATGTATATACATTTATGTAAATTTATCATTATCCATATATATATATTGATCAGTAATACGTTAATATTCTGTGAGACTATTGACTGTTTTCACGTGAAACTTAGAAATTAAAGTATATAAATTTGCAGCTGATTCATTGGCGGGTCTTGGCAGGATTGATTGCGGATGTTGAATTACACATGCAATTTGTTGATCTTGTCTCACACTCCTCACCTAACTCTCTAATCTTCATCACACCTAAAGTGTTCGTGCTTTTCACGGTAAAACAATACCATAACCATCATGTCTTTTTTATGGTTGGGAATATTATATATATATATATATATATATATATATATATATATACACACACTATTTTGTTAGAAGGGTTTACTGTTGGGGTCCGACTTAAAACCAAACTGAAAAAGCCGGTAGATTTTGGTCGGTTTTCAAAATTGGTGTGTTTTAATAATTAACTACTAATTGATAATAAAGGTTATTGACTACTAATTATTGTATTTTTTACGTTATTTTACTTATGCAATAATTAGGAGATAAAAAGAAAAACTTAAATCCACCTCTCACTCTACTAGTCTAATAGTGACGTGATTTTAAAGACATCAAGAGAAGCATAACATAATTTCTTAAATATTCAAGTGTAACAAAATTTAGTGACATTCACACATGCATCTATATATTTTTCTACATATAAAAACAAATAGAGTTATGCTACAAATCCTCTTTTAATATAAATACAAACTAGTACGAAATAATAAAAATCGTTGTGAAATATATTTAATTCGTTCTGAAAAAAATAAAAGTTTGCCGCTAATAAAATTCCAACTTAATACCATAAATTCATTTATCACATATATCTCATTTTAACAGTGTCATATAAAAACGAGCATTCAAGGTAAAAAGGAAATGAAGTTACTAAGGTAAATCCCTTACAAAGAAAAGTAAAAGAGGAAATTAATATTATCATAATAAATGAGGTATTTAAATTTCCACCAAAATACAATAACTGCATTTGTAATTATTTCAAGGGCCGTCTTGTCAAAAGCCGATTGGTGGGATTGTGAGGTGGTCCTCTTTTAACAAAATCAGCACCATCCATTACTGAATTAACTTTTTTGCCTATAATTTCTGTATTATTCTGCACAAATATTTATGATGGACCACATTATACCTGCAATATTCAATACTTGCATTTAATATTTCCTAACCTGGCACATCATAGCCAGATTTTAGATGTTATACTTAATGCCCGAGTTTGGAAAATAATTTTTTAAAATGCTAAAAATAAATTTATTATAAGGGTTTTAGCTCAACTCGTTTGACATCATATTTAAAATTAGGGGTGTCACTTCAATCCAAAACTCGCAGACTGATCCGAATAACCCGCTAAATATAAAGAATTAGGGTTGGAAGATTATAACCTGATAAAATTGCAACTTAATTAACATACACCCGATTAACCCGAAACTAGAGTAGAGCTGACCCAAAATCTGATAGACTGGCCCGGTATACTAGCCCTAAGTGCACCTATTATATATTATTCTACTTTGTTTGGTAACTTGTTCAATACTTTAATGATAATTTTGATAAAATAGATACTTACACAAAATAAAATAAAACTAACCCTTTAATTTATATTTAATATATATCTATATATTATATTTTTAGTAATATAATATAATAGATAAACGAATTGGAAAATTCAAGTTTACTATAAGAAATATTCTAAATTCTAAAACATACTTTAAAATTTATTAAAATATGTTTATGTTTTATTTTAATATTACAAATCATAAATTATGTTTTTCCATCATGTTAATATTCATCATAACTTATTCTTATATGTTAAATCATTCAACAACTCAAGATTTATCAAACATTTTTTTTTATCCGGTGTCAATTTTTTTATCTTAGTAGTAATTTTCCTCCTTTATCATTGGATAGCGTATGATGTGCTTAATATTTCTAGAAAACGGTATCATCAAAATCTTCATTTAGTATTAGATGATACGTTTTTAACAAATACATAAATAACTCATTCCTGAAAAAATGCAAACTCTTATTTGCGCACGTAATTAATTGCATGTATATTCTGATGATAAAATTTTATTTTTACTATAATGTAGAAATTATCAAACTATATTATATTTTAATATTATAATTATTTTTAATACATGGTGAAGATTCTGAAGACTATGAGCTTGAAGTGAATGATCAAGTTGAATCTCCAAAGAGTATCGATGTAGAAGAATAATGTTATTCAAAGTGTTTAGATTTTAGATTCATTTATGAGACATTTTGATTCTATGAGTCTAAACTTTTGTTGAACAACTTATTGTTAATTTTATGTTATGTAATCTTGAAAAAATTGAAATATTTTAAACTGTTATATGATCTATATCTTTAATTTTTGTATATGTTTTATATATTATAAATATAAAATCTTTAAGAATAAAAAATACGCATGTTATTTTAATCGTTTAGCTTTTAACCCGATTAACCCGTTGTGCTGGCCCAAATTTTGAATATTTAGGGTTAGGATTGAAAATTTCTAACCCGATAAAATTCTAATCCGATTACCCCGCCCCCGATTAACCCGCAACCCGAGTTGGGCTGACCCAAAATCCGATGGGATAGCACGATTGACATCCCTATTTAAAATTATACTAAGGTTATCCATTTAAACTTTAAACAATATCCGCTTTATTACAATTATCTCAATAAATTTAGTCAAATATCAAACTATCAGCTTTGTGTCAAAAATGTCTTATGCATTTTTTAGCCTTCATAATTTGACGTGGCTCACCGTATGTTACTATTTAATTCTCAATTTTATATATTTAAATACCACAAAACAATGTCATTTTGTATTATGTCTTTTGAAAAATAAAAGTTCATTTTTAAAAAATTGGAGACATTTTTGTAAACTATGTATAATTTGAGATTTAACAGTTAATTGACCATATATCATTACAATATTAGTTACGTAGATAAATTCAAGAATACGTATAGCAATACAATATTTTATTAAGTACATATATAAATTCAAGAATACGTCTAAAAGTTATATATTTTGAACTATTTGTAATTCAAATATTTCGCCAAATTTATGAAAAAGCTATATTCACATGGGCGCAAAGAAATGTCAGAATCACATTCCAGTACATTGTTCAACCTGCTAATATCCTGCTAATATACTTTATGGTTTTATTTGGTATATATTTTTATTTTGGTTTCAATGTCATTTTCAGAAACTGCAAGTTTATAATTAAAAAGTTAGTTCTGCCGAAAATTACAGAAAATGTCTACCTAAATATGAAATTTTCACATTATTTTAAAATGCTACGTTACAATAATATCTTTTAATGTTTTTCAGTTCCAGCAACCTCAATACTTTTCATAAAAACAAATTATCGTTTTAGTGCTAAATATGGAACAAATTTTGGTGAAAATTTGAGGGGTTTATATTTGAAAAAAAAGAAAGATATTCATACTATAGTTGCAATACTTTAAAATCGTTCAAATGAAAATTTCGAGTAAATATTGCGTTATTTCATCATCACAAAGACAACAAGCAGCTCCAAAATCTTGTAAGTTGTACATGATTAAGAATTACATTTTGAATATAGGTTATTATATATACATATATATATATATATAAGGGAAGAATTCAGTGAATTGAATTCTTCGTTAGAAATGACAATAACGGACAAGCACACAAAATCAACGTAATAGAACATAAAATCAACAAATAAGAGATGAACAAATAAATATAAATTTTTTGCTCCTAGTAGAATTTGAACTCAAGATGTTGCATTCATATAATAAGGAGATGCATTAACTGTAGATCCTTTTTATCATAGAGCTAAAAAATTATTCTCATTTCTCATCAATATTTATTATTATGTGTTAGTTGGTTGGTTTTATATGCTAATCCAATTCTCATTAGATCTCTAACTTATATTTTAGGACGAATATATCCATTGAATCAATGTTTAATTTTACTAAATTAAATATTTATTCACTTTATAATCATGGTATGCTGAATAATTGTCGCAACTAAATAAATGAGTTAAGTAGGAAAATGTGTCAGTAAAGTAATGGGAAGTAAATGTAATTATGACTGCTAAATGTATAAAAGAAGTCTCACCTTGTCCCTTAATAATTGAGACATTTATCATAAAGGTCACTAAAAATATGATGAAAATTCAATATTTATAGTATGTTTTTCACGCAGTCTTTTTTGGAGTTACAATGATTAATTCCATATATTCTCAGATTTTCTTAAAGAGATACGATAACCATATAATCTGCCTGAAGGCCGAAAAGAATTTATTACTTCCCTTCTCATTGTTCGTCACCAATTTGTTTCGATTTCTTTAATTTTTATTATTATTTCCACTCACATGTATTTGATACATATAATAGAAAGATTATATATTTTCATATAAGTGACATGATTCAACAATATAAAATTAAAAATATAAAATATCTCTGATAATAAGGGATTAATTGAGTTGGGAGAAGAGAATGAAGATTGAACTTGCACTATCATCCTTCTAACATATGATAATTTTGTGATGAATCTTAAGATGAACGATTAGTTCAATCAATCAAATTAATTGCAAACTCAATTTCCTTTCTCAAAAGACTAGTAATATAATATAATATAATATAATATAATATAATATAATATAATATAATATAATATCGTGATCTAGTTTTGGCTAGAGATATGGTTAGCAATTCGAGCTTACATTCCTTTAAAAAAATTACAGATTTTGGGCACAAAAGTCTTATGTATATAGATAGATTTATCTAATATTCGTTTCTCTTTCCTAAATATTATTCGTATGTCATGAAAATTTGCAACCGCTATTTACCATGCACATTAATTGAATCCGTTCATGCATGAGAGGAGATTAATTCTTGCATGATACATCAAATATCTGATGTACACATGTTTTTATCTTTAAGTATTGTCGACAAATCAGTGAAAATAATTAAGCACCGTGATTATTTTTTTCATCTGATAAGAGAATTTATCTTCTGAATATAGAAATAATTAGCAGAAAAGAATTAAAGAGCACGTGAGGACCACGTAAGATAACGGAGGAATATGTACAGAGGCGAAAATGCCAAAATGGGTATGCCTTAAAATACGTCTGCCCATAACGTTGGATTAGTCTCTCAAGTCACTTGCATGTGCCACCTATCACATAACTGCCACGTCACTTGCATACTCATACGTTCGTTATCCTGGCAGATTCCGTATACGTAGAATTTTTTTTACCATATCCTAAGGTCATACACAACCACTTTTTATCCAATTTTTCACACTACTTTTTATCCAATTTCTTACTAAAGAAAATAACACCCCGAACCTTATATCTTCTGTATCCCTTCCATAATAAAAAGATTAAATTAAATAAAAAACAAAGTACACACAAAACACACAAACACACACATAAGACACAAAAGACACAGTGGCTCGCTGACTTTCCCTTTGGAAAGAAAAGCTCGTCACTTAGCCGCCTCTGCAACGCGGCTCACGGCAATTTCGCTGCTGCGAGACGAGCGTTGTGTATGCTGTAATACACCCCCTATCTAATCCAGTACGTCTTCTCTATGGTTAAAATTATATATACAATAAAAATTGTCTAAATTTATTCTTTTTTACTTCCAATTATTGCATCGGTATATATTCTAAATACATGCATGTTAATTTTATTTGATTGATATTAGCCTGATCGTCAGAATAGTCGTTTTAAACACAACAACCATACAAATTAATGTAACTAAGAATGATTTAGTTAGGGTTTGGCAAATGTTATTATATATTTAGAACTAATTTTGGGCTTGGTGCGAAAGTAGAGAGGTTTATTTGGGGAAAATGTGAAATCAAATGTGTCTTGTAACTGATCCCATTACTCAACTTTGAGCAACTTTTGTCGTATACGCATTAACTTTGCAGGATTTCAGGAAATATAACACCAAAATTTTGAAATTCGGCAAGAATTTTCAAGCGAGAGTGTCATTCGTCAGTCAACTGATGATAAATTATCGGCAATAATTTCGTTTTGGGATTGTTATTTGAATTTGATGTTGATATGGCAGTTTAATTACAAACATTTGGAATTTTGCTTCAATGTATTTATTAAATTTAAGAATTGTGTAATAAATACTCTAATATGAGTATTAGCTTAATCTAATGAAATAAATAAGGGGGCGTATCTCGAATCTAGAAATATAAAATTAAAAAAAAAAAAATCTCACTTGGAAACCCGCAAAACTTTCCAGTTGCTCAAATTTAACTAATACATGTCGATGCAAAATTACTTAGAAGGTTTTTTATTTAAAAAAAAAATGGGGAAATGGATGACTAAACTACAATGCGTGTGGTACTAAGGGCATCAGTAACAATGCCCTATTTTCTGTCACAACTCAATTTTTCAGCTGTTACACCATCAGCCTCATTTTCAGCCATAACTCATGCAATGTAATCACAAAATTTAGCCTTATTTTCAGCCACAACTTAACCATTTCCATTTCATCATTTTTTTATTATTCTTCAATCATATATCTATTTAAATTACGATATTTATAAAATGAAAAATAAGTAAATAGAAATGCGAAAATTACTTAATGAAAATTTGAAAATTAAAAAAATTGAAAATACATGAATATTTTTTTAAATGATAATATCTAGTCATGTGACAATTTCAATTTTGATATATCTTGTTATATACTACACAAGTATTATAAATGAGTTAATTATATTACAGAAGAATGAAAGTTTCGTTTATAAATATGTAATGGAGGTTTCGATGAACTCATCAATTGCATGATTGGTCATTTAGTTACTTTTATTTGTTCCTAATTATTGGCATAGTTGATCCCTTAATTATTCTTATTAGTATAATAGACAGCCATACATAAAATCTACATATAGATTTCTCTAATACATAAAATCTGCTCGTAGAAAAAATCAAAAAAGAAAGAAAAAAGAAGGAAAGAGAAAATGAAAGAAAAAATAAAAGAAATTAAACGAAAAAGAAGAGAAGATAAGGACACAAGAAAGAAGAAAAATGAAGAAAAAACAGAAATAAGAAACGGAAATGAAGAAGAAATTGGCTATGGCTTGCAATGGCAAAAGGAACTCCGCCGCCATCGCCGCCACATCCAACAGCCAGGACGTCGTAGCGCGAGGGACGCTCGCCGCTGCTTTCGGCCGCCAAACGCGCCTGCAGCAGTGTTGCCTTTCCGACCGCCGTCGGAATCTGTGCGGCTGCCTCGTTCTCGCCCCCATTGCGGATGCCCTAAAATGACTAATTTATTAGACCAATTTCTTAAAAACTATGCCCATGAACCAACATCGATATTTTTTTTCCATGCCGCTAAACTATACCCCCTCTATCCCTAAACAATAGTCACATTTTGTCATTTTGGTAGGTCCGCGAAAATTAGTCTCTTTTCAATTATAAATACTAACTCAGAATATAATACTCCCAATATATCAATTTATTTTTCTTTTGTAGTACATGGCCCACGACTTTCTCCACACACAGTACATTTATTAATCATTATTAGAACTATGTGTAAAGTGAAATCATTTATCCACTCATAATACTTATCTTAAATACCACCTAACAACATATAGGTCTATTTTGTATTTGTCACTGAGCTATAATTGCTACATAAGGTACAAATGTCATACCACCTATAACAACACATGTCCAAATTCACATAATTTGAGAAACTTCTCTGGAACCACCCACCCCACTATTTTCTTTAATGAAAGCATACATAATTTTAGAATCTCTGTACAATTAACTCACAGAAAGAAAATATACCTTACTTGTCAAAACTAAAAATATTTAACAAACTATACAATCACATTCATTGATACATACCTTGAACGTCTATCTATTTCTGATATAGGATTGAATCATTCATATCCAAAAAATGACAGGAGCCTCTTTTGTGCGTGTCATTACTTTTTGTACCAACGAGTACCCCCTTCTTTATTTCAGCATCGAGCGTAGCTATATTAGTTGACAAATTTTCTATTTCCCCCCTTTTTCAACGTTGAATCATCAATTTTTAATGTGTTTTTGCTGTTAGTTTGATCCTTGTGATTATGTGTGTGAAGAATTTCAGCAGTTTACTTTGTCGAGATGGCTCCGCGAGGAATTCATTTAATTTATCATGTTATTATGATTATCATGTCAAAATAGTTGTTTCGTAATTGGAAATAATGCAAAGTTAAAATTTAATAAGTATAATTATTTTCAAACACTAATTGGATTAATATATATATATATATATTTAAAATATTAATCGGGCCAATTTGCTTGATTTTAGGACCAATTTTGCGAACTATTCGATTCAAGTTGATTTTGTTGGATTAAAAATTTCCAATCAAAATGTTACTTTTTCTGATTAAAAATTTAAATATACTCCGATATACTTGAGCATAACTGTTACAAAGACTCAAGTGTCTCACATCGATTTTGTAAGGCAATAGATGTGGAGTTTATATACCAAATGGGTTCTTTCTCCTGGTAGACTAGTCTTTGGGATGAGTTCTTATGTTTGGTCGATAACATGGCTACTTTCATTGAGAGCCCGACAACTCATAGTGGTGGCCTGGGAACGAAGCCAACTGTGACCAACGAGGACGTTCGGGAGCCAACTCTAAGTGGTGGCAGAGCTAGCCCTGACCAATAAGGGCATTGGCCCTTAAGGGATGTCGATTATTACGTACTCCAGTGCCCCACATCGATTGTGTAAGACAACAGATGTGGGGTTTATAAACCAAATAGGCTCTCTCTCTCTCCTGATAGGATAGTGATAGAACAATTTAGTTCTTAGAATTAGGGGATCAATTTGAGCTTTAATGATCATTTTATCTATACTTATTATGTGTTTGGGCGCAGGAGATGGGAAGAACCAAGTAATTGGGATGTAAAGTTGGAAATGCCCAAGAAGTGCAACAAAAAGAAGCAGAGAAGTTGATTCTCACCACTGACTGCTAAAAAGACATTCAAGTTGGCAGTGCAAAGGTTGATAATTGGTGCACAATAGGACAAAGTTGTATCATTCATGGAGATTAATGAAGTGGCACCTCTAGCTGCGAAGGAGGTCATAATTGTCCAACTAGGAGAAGAAAAATAGAGGAAAACCTAGCTGAAAAAAAGGAATCAACAGCCGCACTATAAAAGGAAAGAAGGAGAGAGAGAAAATGGGAACTACACACTCACTCACGCACTCACACTTGGGGAGAAAATGAGATCTTGGGGAAACACATCTCTCTGCCACAATGGGATAGAAGAGATCAGTCACATTTTATTGCTTGTTTTGAGCATTGCTACTGCTTCATTGCTTTACCTTGAAGGAACTCTTTTAGCTTGTTTTGGTTTTAACTGCGGATCTATTTTGGTTGCTATTTGTTGTTTGAAACCTTTGTGGATCTAGTTTATTTTGACGCTCTTGCAATGAAGATTAGTTGTTTTACTTTTGGTTATTAATGGTTTCTAGTAGGGGTGATTATTCGGTCGGTTCGGTTAATAACCGAACCGAATTGTCGGTTAACCGACTAAAATTTATATAAAACTACTAACCGAAACCGAAACCGATATAGGTTCGGTTAGGCTTCTAACCGATCGGTTATAACCGATCGGTTAGTCGGTTAACCAATAGAACCGAAATAAAATTCAATTTTCAAACTAATTTTAACTTATACCATGAACGATTTAAGTCCATAGGCTATAATAAAGCCCAATTATAAAGATAAATGACTTATACTACTCATAAGAGAAGATTTGAGACCCTACTCTTTATAAGAGCCAAATTACTCATCTCTTTCCTTTCCCAATCGATGTGGGATGGGAAATAAATGAAATAAAATACAGAAAATAGTTGAACATATATAGAGGCAAGTGGTGGGTGAGAATTTCTTTCCCACCGATGTG
>JAYDZE010017173.1:0-10038 GCA_034509125.1 Monilaria moniliformis
CGTGACAATGCGGAGGATAAAGACAGAGAAGTGTTGAATAGCGACGGAGTGGCCGTGGATTTGGCGGCGTTGGGCGCTTCGGAGCATCCTTATTGGGAGGAGATTCGGAGCACGACCAACGGACTGCGAACAGAAGAGGAATTGTTAGGGTTTTTGACAGGATTGAATGGAAGGTGGGGAAGTAGGAGGAAGAAGAAGAGGATCGTAGATGCTAATGAGTTCGGGTCGAAGCTGCCGGTTGGTTGGAAGCTTTTGCTCTCCGTTAAGAAGAAGAATGGCAATGTGTGGCTGTATTGCCGTCGCTACATAAGGTTCCCTTTTTTAATTAATTAATTATTTATTTAAATTGCGTTTCCATGTGTTGTACTTTGCTGTTAACTAGATTTATGAATGAAAAAGTCATATCAACTTAATACATTGTGGAATTATTTTGTTTTCCTAAAATTGGGTTTTTATTAGCTTTGATAGTAAAGTATTGTTGTTAATTGCTTTGAAATTTATCATGAAGAAGACAAAATAGTACTAGGGATCTGGGAAAACTATCAGTACTATCTGATTCATGTGATCTATTAATGCCACTCCACTTCTAGAAACTTCTATCTCCAGTGTTGTGAAATTCACGGGATTTGCAGAGAGTGAGGTATTTGATTGGAAATTCCATCTTGGGCACTCTAGGCTTGTTGCATCCTATAAATGGCTCAGATAAGACTTACCACGGTAAAAGATGGTTCTTTTTGAGGAGCATTGATTGGTCAAATTTGGACATTGTTAAATGACAGTATATCATCCTTACTCATGCAGTTTTGTGAAGCTTATCATTGCATTTCTTGAGTTAGATGTGTAGAAGATTAACTTAAATGTTGATACTTTTATTGACTGACGATACTCTTGCTTGTGCTGTTAAGATATTATTAGTTTTATGGTTTCAAGTAGTTTAGGAACTAGTTTATTGACATCTGACAATATGTTTCATATATTTAATAAGAAAAGCTACTTCAAACCTTTAAGGTTGTGCTACCCTAAGTGCTAATATTTGGAATAAGCAGATTTGTCATTAAATTACCAACAATAGTGCTTCTTACTGCCTATATATTCCTGCCTAACATATAGGCAACAAAGATGTTGATTAATTTTCTAATTGTTTGATAATTACCTGAAAACTGCTGAAGCCCTACGCATAGTTTGACAGGTTTACTCTGGCATAACCTGTTAGTTGGAACTGGCAATTTAGTTTTTAAATCAGTGATTAATTAAAGCAAATTGAATCAGATTTCTTTTTCACGTGGTTAATGAGCATGGTTATCATCTGTTGTTCACTGCAGCCCTGGCGGACTGCATTTTGTTTCGTGCAAGGGAGTATCATCATATTTGCTCTCTCTTCATGGCATGCAAGATACAAATCCATGCAGCTTTGGCCAATATAATAATATTGTTAATGATGCTGATAAATTGACCACTGTCCCTGTAAGTCATCTGTCTTTTCTTCCTTTTATTTTGTCACCCTCAACTTTTCTTGTTATAAATTTGTGCATGGTGAACGTTACTGATTTTGCAGCTCACCGTACAAGATGATCATGAAATTGAGAACTTCTCCCATGCACCATCACCTCCTTTGGATTTGGTAACTGGTAATCATGAGATCCAAGTTGCAGTAAATGTGGGGAATGCTTCGGAGGATAGACTAGGAGAGAGTCTATGTTGCCACAAGTGCAATATAACTTTCAATGACAAAGATGAATACTTGAACCACCAATCATCGGTTCACAGGAAAAACAGAAGCAAAAACATTGTTCGCATTACTGATGGAGTGATAATTAAGGATGGAAAATTTGAGTGCCAATTCTGTCATAAGACATTTAGTGAAAGGCACCGTTACAATGGTCATGTTGGTACCCATGTGAGATTCCAAGCTAAGATTCCTGGAGAATTATCTCAGTCTGTTTATCCCACTTTTTTAAATGAATTTCCTACTCAGGATAATGCAATGGAAGGATCATCAAATTCTCATAATGCTATGGAGGTTTGTAACTCTGTCACAACAAATGGGCCAAATATTTGCTCATATCCTGATAAAGTTGATGGTCATTTCGGAGATTTAGAAGATGCTAGTCAGAACATTACTACCAATATAGTCACTGAAACAAATGATTGTTCAGTTCCTGAGGTTCTCTTCTCTAGCAATGAGAATAAAAATTTGCACGAAGATGCATGTCTGAATGATTCTGCTGCTGAAATATGTAAAGATGGTTCCATTATGCAAGGCGGAATGATGACAGAATCAACTTTGTCTCTAAATGGCGCTGCAGATAGTGATAGGAACAGCAGCGTGATTGAGAATTCTGTATCTACCAATAAGCCCGTGCAAATGATGGCATCTAAAAGTTGTTTATTAGATTCCAATGATCATGTGGAAGAATGCCCTTTGGTGAATGATAATCAGCATAAAAGTGATGAGAGCAATCAAAAGACGATGGAGCTCAACTTTGATTCTCAGAAGCTTGCAGTGAATGAATCCGTATTCAATCTTTTTGGGACTCAAGGTCAAGGAGAGCAGGAGAAGGATTTAGCAGTTGGTATTACAGAAAAGAGTAATTTGGAATATTTGCCTTGTAAGGACATTGGTACCACTGAGAATATAACTTCTGGATCAGAGGCATCTAAACTTGAGAAAGGTCCTAATATCAGTATGCCCATAGCTGATGAGGAAAAAGCATGTCAAGAAGACAATGTTCCCTGCTCTACAGTTAAATGCAAATTCGGTGACACACTCAGTTTCAGTGAATGCGAGAATGACAGTTCCAAGGCCGATAATGAAGGTATGAACAGGCATGAGGAGATGCAATATGGAATAGCTTCAGTTATTCAGTCTTGGAATGAGCAAGAAAATGTGACCAAAAAAGATGACACTGAGGTATTCACTAATCTTTTGGAGGTGCCAGGGGTGGGGGACATATCTAATAGTCACTTAGTTGCCGATGATAAAAACATGTATCATTATGAAAATAATGACGGTGGAGTTTGTGGAAGGGAGACAAAAGTGCCCGAATTTGATAGTCTCCAAAATTTTGGGAGTGGTCAATCTAGTGATCTTTTCAGCAGCAGCTCTGCTATAATAAGCTCCAATTCCATTACAGGAACTAAGCAGGATACACAACTTGGAGTGTGCTCTCCTTTTTCATCTACAACTAATAAGCAGTTATCTGCAGAAGATAATATGATTACGATGTTCAGTGATACCATGGAAGAGCGAAGACAGGATCCATCTGAAGGTATATTACTCAATCAGTCTGGTATTTCAGAAGTATCAAATGGGGCATTTACGTTGAATAAGATCTACACTACCCCTTCTAATCCTTCTGAACTCAATGGAATAAAAAATGCTGGGAAACATGAGCTAAGCCTTTCCTTTGGTAGTCTTCAGACAGATATGTGTGCAGAGGCGAATAGGATTGAACAGGAAAGTTATCAAGCAAATAGCTTTAACGTCGAATCTGTTGGCCCTAAAACATATGATGATCCATCACATTCAAGTATCCTAAATAGTAACATAGACCTGGAACAATCCAGACCTTTTGCATATTCTAATATATCCTTCAATGACACAACAAACGAACCTGGCAGTAGTTTTAATGTGGCTCACCCTGAAAGGGGCTGGGACGGGACCAGAGGAAACAAGGTAAGAACTTCTAGCCAGAACTTCATGGTTGGTTTCAGGAATAGCAGCTTGCCAACCAGTGAGTGTGCTGCAGCAGATGGTTCTTGGAGAACTGGTCATGATAATGTATTTGGAGTTTATGATGCTAATTCAGGCCCACTTATTCCATCATCAAGCTTTTTTCCCACTTTCAGCCTTGCACCAAATAAGGTACCGTCCAGATATACCTATTGTGCAATATTGGATGGAGACGATAATCCTAAAAGAAATCTTTCTTGTTTTGCTATACTCATGCTTTTGTCGACATGCTTCCTTTGCAGGGACAAGAAAGCTCATTTGGTGTGGATCACAACTACAGTATTCAAAATGACATGATGAGGCCAGGTAGAGCCCAACCCGTGGAATACAGTTTCATGGTTGAACAACGTGTAAACTCGTTACCTGGAGAAGCCAAGAATTTCCCATATGGTACAAATATGGAACAAGAGATGGATCCCTCATTTTGGCTGGGAAAGGATGCTTTAATGCCAAATGCATCCCGTGTCAGTCAGGCTACATCCGTTTGTGTTTGGTGCAGAAACGTATTCTTTAACGAGCACACTCAAGCGGGAATACAAACAAGTGCAATCGGCACTATCTGCCCATCTTGCAGTTCAAGAAACCCGGGACAGTTCAATGTGCTCTAGAGCTCCGTTCTCCCCTCCGGCACCGCCTTCCTCAGATGAATTCTTTTTCAACTCCAACAATAATCCATGACAATAGGTAACCTATTCGTTGCAGGATTATTCTTGAAGTATAGAAAGATTTTTAGAATTTTGATTAGTTTTAGAATGAATTAGTAGAAATGGCTGTACATGGATTTTTTTTATAGATTGTAGATGGAATTCTTTTATCAATTTATCTCATAAACTTTTGTTGAACTAAAAAATTTAGTTTCACTGGAATTGGGGTTTTCTTTTTTTAATGTGGGGTGTGTATGAGTTGTGGTTTGTTTGACAATTACTTCCCCCTTTCCAAAACAAATAAAATAAGATTCAATTAGTTTGAAGCATTATTTCTATTTGGGAAAATGTCAATTGTATATAATCTCTTATATATATATAGTTAGTAATTCTTGGATTTTATCTTTATGAAGCTCCCATCAATCTTATATTCAATAATTATGCCATTCAAAAATTTACACGATATGACTACAAAGTGATTAATTTACTATCTTTATCCTAAAATCTATTTTAGTATTTAATTTGAGACAAAGAAAAAGAAATATATTCCAGTGCTATCGATCTAAATATGATTCCTCAGTTGACATTTTATTTTTGAAGAATTATGCTCACCATTTTTTATCTCTTTTTAAGAAAGAAAAGAATTGTCTCCACCATAATGATGGTCCATGGACTCGAGATTGTTTTTTTAGAGAATTATATGTGGCATATTATATATATATAATATTAATTAATACTAACCTAAATCATAAAGAGTACAAGTTTGGAATCCATCTTCATGAAAACATGAGTTATCTAGTCGTTTTAGGAGTTAAGAGACTATAAGACCAACAACAACGGCGGCTCGCAACGTGAGCCGCCCGTTGCTTCCCGCAAATGCCCGCCGCTGCAGGGCTGCGAGCTGCCGGCTCGAGCCCTCGCAGCGGCTCATTGCCCGCAGCACGCCGCCATGCGCGAGCCGCACCCAATCGCATCGCGCGTGCATGACACGCGCCCGGCGAGCGACTGTGCGTCATTTTTTACGTTTAATTTTTTTTTAAATAAAAAAACGAAATTTTATTTAATAAAAATCAAAATTCAAATTTCTAATTTTATAGAAAATCAAAATTTTATTTTTTAATAGCAATTTTTATCTATGTTGGAAGGTCATATTTATAAACTCATCCAACACATTTTCTTTGGATTATTTTCGATGTGGGATAAATGTGTGGTATAAATAGGTAGGAGTAAAGTGTAGGATTTGTTAAATTTTCGATGTGGGATGAATTAATCACTTACACCACACTCTTTTTTTTACTATATAATATTTTTTATTGCCTTAATTGCAAAATGGATTGTTGGTCTAGTGGTAAAACTCTTATGAATCTAATAGGTCTTGGGTTTGAAACCTAACACCATCAATTATTTTTTTTTCAAGTTTTTTTTCTTTATTTTTTGATTTACTTAAAGTTTAATTTTCTAACAAATAAATAACCAACAAATATCTCTATCAAGAGATAATCAAGAATATGTAATGCTAATCAAAGTTGAAATTTTAATATTATTAATTAATAATTATAAATGTTACTAGTTGATGATAATATGTAATATTATGATTTTAATTAATGTATCTTTCGAATTTCACATGGAGGAAATTTTAAGGGAAAAATTGATGTGGGGCCCATGAATAGTGTAAGGAAAATGCTAAGGCCCGGCCACCGCTGTGGATGCTCTAATATCCTTTGATTTTTCAATAAACTAAAAAGTATTTTTTAATTCTTTTTCTTCTTTTCTTTTTCGATTGAAGCCATAATTCCTTCTTTTGTTTTTTTTTTCTTTTCCGGCTGAAATGTTGGCATTAATTTTATTTTTATTTTATTTTCGGCTGCCGCCATACACATGATATACCTTCGAAACCCAAAACAACAAATCCAACCATGCAATTAATTTGCATGTATTTTGATCCTCAATTGTAAGATAGATGGGTGAATATTATTGAATGTAAATCAAATACATGACACGGTAAAATATCAAACAAATCACAAAAAAATTACATCGCACAAAATAATCACTTCAAATTTTTGTTACAAGACACCGTTGAAGAAAACTGAAGGAAAACACACAAAAAGCTGCATATTCTGAAGAATGAACATTACGATATGTGAATTTTTAAAAAGTAATGCATATTCTTAAGGACACCTATGGACACGGTATATGTTCTTGTAGCTACGGTTTCTGTTTTTTAATCCAAACATTTTGTATTGGCGATTTATAGTTTCTGAAATAGTATATTGACTTTTAGCATCATATATATTGGATTAATATCTTAACCGTGTCCAATTGTGTCCTATGCGCACGGTTAATTTTAGGGTTTAGGACACGGTTTACATGAGGGCATGGTTAATTTTAAGAACTCTATGCGCACACGCCACACACATAGGGTTTTTAAGCACATGGCCGTGTCCAACCGTGTTTAACCATGTTCATTTTTTCGTGTTGCGTGCACACAGTTGAATTTCTATTTGTTTAAAGTCTTTTTTTCTGCAGATGGGTTGACAACGTATAATTATACATCATAGCGGTAATTGAGAGAGAATCGAGTACGTAAGCAGCGACAAACTTATTGTATACATGGATGCGGATATATCTCATAGCAATCTTATATGAGAGATTCACGAGCAAGTAGGAAACAATGATGGATGGTATTATATATTTTTCTACACGATGAGCAGCACAAGCGACGGTAGAAGATCAAAGGTTTTGTTGAAGACTGGTACAGATTTTCTTCGGTTGCTCGTGGAGCAAAATTAATCTAGTTGTGTATGTGATTGAGAAAAGAAGGTAATCTGGAGTTGGTATACAAACTGCAAAGAATATATCATGTATATGATTCACAACGATTTACAATATTGCCCCATGTGGACGCAAGATGTACTATGTCGGCAGTACATTAGGACCACGTAGAAAATAGCGGTGCACATGAGGAAGGCGAAGAAGATGCCCCTTCGGATAAGAGGAAGACATGAACAAACATAGGGAAATATTTGATTCGATGACTACTATATTTGGTGCTTGGATTCGAGAATCAGGTCGCATTGATAGGATTATCGGCCAGCATAATTTCTCATCTGAGCATCATTCTGGAGGCGAGGCTGAAGCTAGAGCTCAAAACCATGCATAGCATGAAATGCGCAATTGGGTGATTCCACTTCTTAATTTTGACAGAGTGTTGTCGTTATAGTGGATTGAACCATCTGGAGCATAAATCAGTCAATTATCAGTGAATTCGACATGAAGATCGAAAGATGAGCAAGTAGCTTTTGAACTTTGTCTGCAAACACAAAAATGATTGCACGTTTAAGCTGCGAATGGTCCAGAATGCATCGATATGGAGAGTAACTAAATTTAACAAGAGCCACACTTGCCATATGGACTTGAATCATACTGCTCCACGAACATTGCTTGCTATGGTAGTTGGAAAATATTTTTCGCATGAATTAGTCAGCAAACAGGTAGTACTGAAGCTGATGGAGATGATTGGAGAGATACTATGTCTGTTTGGTATTGAAATGGAATACATTTTTGCACTTAGAGCAAGAAACATTGTGATAGAGATGACATATGCCGGATTTCGACATATCCTATAAGATGTTCCCGTCATATTTGCATTTAAAGAAAGAGTCTAATTCGGTGACTGCATATATTGATATCGAGACGGCTCATGATGACGAGTTCGGATATATTTTTCTTGATCTTAGACAAGGTATGCATTGCAACCAGTAATCGTGGTTGATGACATCTATATAAGGAAATGAACAAAGAAAATGTGATTGTTGTTGTTATCAAGAATGAGAACGAACGAGTCTTTCCTCTTGCTCCGGAGATTGAGCCGATTGAAAATAATTATTTGAATGTCCCTCGCGCCATTGCAGCCGGATGAGGTCTGTCTCCGGTATCTTGGCTTCCCACATGTGAAATTACTAACTATGTTTATCATGTTTTAAGGAATTAATCCAGATGGTGTTTTTGCCTTTTTAAGACATGAAACTTGAATCATACTAAGGCCCAGTTTGGTACATATGATAACCCATGTTAGATACATTAATATGAGTTATTCTGATGTTTGGTGTGTATGTTAATTTTTCTCTCGGCCCGATATTCTGATGTTTGGTGTGTATGTTAATTTTTCTCTCGGCCCGATAGATTATTATCGCGGCCCGCTTCCAAGCTGCCAAAAACGGCGTCGTTTTGTTGTCTGCAGTGGGATTATGAATCACACCCTTGTGGTGGGTTAATCCACTGTTCAAATGAGATAATTCCCGCTTTTCCTTTTTTGCCCATCTCATTCTCACCGTCATTTTCCCTCTGTCACACAACTCTCTCTCTCTCTACCCATTCTTTCTCTCCCTAGCGACCCTCTTGGTCTACCCCTCGGTTCTCTCTCTCTTGGACGAGGCTGTGGCGACCGGCAGTAGTGGTCCCGTCACACCATGGCCGCCGACACCATACCTTGGTCGCCGTGTCTATGTCCTCTTCGTTTCACCGCATCCTGTCTTCTAGATCTGACCACAACAACGCGCACCTGAGAAGGCCGGCGGTAGTGGGTGGCTTTTTCTTCGGCGGCAGAGGTGGGTTGCTATTTGTGACCGCCCGCACTCCACAGCCGCCACCACTCCATGGCCGCCGACTCCTCCGATTTGGGGGCGATTTTTCTTCGATTTGGGTGCTCAAATTTTGCGATGGGTACGATTTTGGGTTCGATGGTTTCAGGCTATGAGGATTGGGGTTTTGATCTGAGCTTGTTTTTGTGACAGTGCAGTGTGTTTCGATTTTGTTTTTGCGATAGATACGCGCTGCTTATATCCGTTGCAATCGTGTGGATCTATGCAGAGAACCTGACAATGAGCGGCGCATTCAAGAAGTTGAAGCAAGCTAGCTGCCGCACTGATGGCTCTGGCCTCATTCGCTCCGCGCCTTGGTATCATTATTGGCTTAAAAAATTCACGCCATATTTGGATTTTTAGCACTTGGAATTTGAGGCTATAGTTGAACTTGCAGGTTATACATACCGTTTCCGTTTCAATGGGGCCTCAAACTTTCACTGCTGGAGAAACATTTGCAGCAATGATCGCTTCATTTGTAGCTCTGATTGAGGTTTTAAAACACTTTCTCACATCCCCACAAAGCTACATACATACATTTTTTGCGGGTTTATCTTGAAGTTTTTGGTTGCGTTTTCTTGGCTGCAGTCAACTGGCTCGTTCATTGCAGCAGCCAGATATGGGAGTGCTACGCCGGTGCCACCTTCAGTGATCAGCTGAGGCGTCGGTTGGCTGGTCAGCTATATGTGCTAATTCATTTATGAAAGAACTCTACATTTTTTTGTACCATTGCCTTAACTAATGTGTGTTTTAGGGGACTGGAACTCTGCTGAATGCCCTCTTTGGCAGCATCACCTGCACTACAGCAACAGTGTAATAAAAACATATACATAAATTTATTCAATATATATATGCAAAATTTGTTGTAAAATCTGTGTTACAGAGATAAACTAGCCGGGCGAAAATTACACGGAAATGGCAAACTAAAATTACAACTGAACAAAAGAAGAACTATAAAACCGTAAGCCGAGTCGAGGAGTCCTCTTTCCGCAAGACGAGATACGCCCCGGTAGTGCTCTCG
>JAYDZE010017184.1:0-10038 GCA_034509125.1 Monilaria moniliformis
GATTATTTTATTAATCGAGTAAGGGGTGTTTCAGATTTTGGCATCAGTTTAGTCAATTCTAGGACTAAATCGTGTCGGGATTTGAACTGTATTTATATCAGTGACTTGATGTAGCTGCTATTCTTAATCAGATATCCAAATGTCGAATGATGAAGCCTAGAGTATGGCGCATGGTTCTCAGTCTCAGGAGACCCCTTTTGCTTCAGCAGATATTTCCATTCCAGGACATGATGCTATTTTGCAGACTTTAGCTAATGCACTGCGACAGATAGTTGGTTCTACGCTGAGTGGTCATACCTCTGCCATCGAAAGACTTCATAAATTTCGAGCAGAGAAATTCAGAGGGAAGAAGAACGACGATCCAACCAAGGCTGAGTATTGGTTGGATCAACTTAAGCGGATATTCACTCGGCATTTGGCCCGATATGCACGAGAGACTGTATCTACTGATTCTGAGATGTGCCGTAGATTCGAGCGAGGATTGAATATAGCATCCAGAGATCAGTTTTGGGAACAAGGCGACGAATTTGACTAAGCCATCGGGATTGGCACAGAACATTCAGAAGTTGATTGCTGAAGAGGAAACGGAAAGGAAAGGTAAATAATAGGGCAAGAGAGCTGCAAGGTCTTCTTACTTTACATCACGGTACTCTCGCAAGAGATTTAGAGACTCTAGAAGGAGTGACTATTCGGTACCAACATGCTTCCAGGGACGAGGTTAGAGTCAAAGGTCTAAGTTTAGACCGAGATCACAGGCTGCTTTAGTGGCCCGAACTGGAGGATTTGATAGGGCACCGACGTGTGTGAACTGTGGGAAATAGCATCGGGGTTAGTACTGGAGATTATATGGAGCATGTCTCTGTTGTGCCTGTGAGGAGCAAGATGCTCATGACATCATCAGCGAGCTAGAAGCCTACTAGCCAAAGAGGTCGTAGGCCATGTCAGGGATTCAGGACAGGCAGATGCCAGAGACCAGTATCTAAATACACTTCCCGAGTAGAACAAAGAACTCCAGCTCGTACTTATGCTATCAGTGCCAGTGAGGAGCATGATGCGCCTGACGTCATACTAGGTACATTTATATTATTCAATATACTTGTCATAGCATTAATTGATCATGGCTCTACACATTCTTATAACTGTACAAAACTTATACAAGAACATAGCCTACCATTAGAGAACACTGATTTTAATATAGAAGTTTCCAATCCCCTGGGAAAAAACATAGTTGCGGACCGAATCTATAGAAAATGCCCTATCCATATCCAAAGATATTCACTCCTAGCTGATTTGATGAAATTATGGATTTGCTATATGTTCATCGTGCGATAGTTTGTCAGAAAAGAATGACATTCTATCCGTCAGACGATCATGAAGTATTAGTGACCGGTGAAAGATCGAATTACCTTACTAATGTGATATCAACTACTACAGCTCGTAAATTAGTGGGAAAAGGTTGTGAGGTGTTTTTGGCCTACATTCTGGATACGAGAGTATCTGACCCAAAATTGAATGAAATTCCTATAGTATGTGAATATCCCGACGTGTTTCCTGAAGAATTACCTAGATTGCCACCGAACGAGGAGTTGAATTTGCTATTGAAGTGAAACCTGGTACAACACCAATATCAATGACTTCTTATCGAATCACCCCTACTAATTAAAAGAGTTAATGGCCCAGCTGCAGGAGTTACTAGATCGAGGATTTACACGGCCGAGCATATCGCCATGGGGAGCACCAGTACTTTTTGTGAAAAAAGAAGGATGGATCAATGAGGTTGTGCATTGATTATAGGCAACTAAATAAGGTGACGATAAAAAAAAAAGATACCCATTGCTGAGAATTGACGATCTATTCGATCAACTAAGGAGAGAGACTATATTTTCAAAAATTAATTTTCGACCAGGGTATTACCAGCTAAAGGTTATAGGTTGTGACATCTCCCAAACAGCTTTCCGGACACGTTATGGTAATTATGATTTAGAGTTATGCCTTTTGGTCTAACCAATGCGCCAACTACTTTTATGGACTTGATGAATCGAGTTTTTCAACCATACCTTGATCAATTTGTGAAAGTATTTATCGATGATATCCCGGTGTACTCCAAAACCAAGGGTAATCAAGAACAACACTTGAGGATAGTTCTGCAAACACAGAGAGAAAAGAAACTATATGTAATTTAAATCAAATAGTAGAATCTTTCTCCTAAGGTTTCGCACATATTTATCGAACCTTCACTCTGTACCAAGTGTTTTTCACTGTCAGGAAGAGGCTCGAGGAAGAAAAGAAATAAAAGAGACAATGATGAATTTTGAGCCAATTCGAGTGCCAAAGACCTCCACCGGGCCGGGTAAAACAAGTGCCAAAAATATCACCCGGTCGGGTGAAAGAAGAAGATCTTGGATTCTAGAGACCTCCACCCGACCGGATAGAAATGTATACCACTATCCACCCAGCGAGTAGAAGCCGAATATTTCCAGAGAGTCCTACCTGGCCGGGTAGAAGTGGGTGTAAGGTTCCACCCGGTCGGGGTAGCTTGTGGCCGAGACTAGAGAGTCTCACTTGGCTGGGTGAGATTGGGCTTTACATTCCATCCGGACGGGTGATGCACACGGAAGAACAGTTCTAAGTGACGGTTTTCAAAACAGAGAGGCATTGCAGAAGACAGAGGACACGAAAACATAGAGAGAAAAAAAAGAGAAAAATACTGGAGCAAGAAGGAACAGAAGAGGGAGATTCAACCACTGATTTCCATCTCATCGGAGGCGACTACATCTAACAGAAATCGAATCCCAACATGTATTCAATTTTGGTTTATGTTTATGTAGTTTCCAATAGAATATTTGGCTAATTTTCTCCCGTTGCTCCTAGCATGTAGTAGGATGGATTAACACAATGAATTGTTCAATTTTCTATGTTTAATCCATTGCTTTAGTTCTCATATATTGCTTGAATTTACCGTCATGATTTCATGATGCATTTGGAATAATGAATGTTTTAATTTTTTCCTAATGCCTCTTTAACTTAGGAATTGAATGAAAAATAGATGAGAAACTTGAGGATTTGATCTTGTTCAAAGAGGGATTCTTGAGTGGACTTTGGTGCTAATGTGGACTAAGATTTGAATGATAATTTACTACTCTTTCATAGAAGTTGAGCTCAATGAATAGTTCTTATGTGTTATGTGTTCATTTAATCATAAGTCATCGAGTATACAAGTATGTTTAGTATTTGTAGAATAGAGAAATAGTTGCACCATCCTGTAAGCATAGGTTTAGACTAGAAAACCATATGATCATAATTCTTTCGAACAATGTTAGGAGCAATGTTTTATCTCTCATGTTTTATCTGTTCATTTCCTACATCATTTAATAATTATCTTATTTGATTTCATATTAGTTTAATCAACAATTATCACTTTCACTTTGTAGATAGATTAAATAACCATTTGCCTCTATTTGTGATCGACCCCTAAGTACTATTACTGACAGTTGTAATCTTGCAGTACCAGTGATTTTAGGGACTTAAGAATTGAATTTGAGTGTGTTTGTTTTTATTTAGAAAAAGTACTCTAAAATACACATCAAGTTTTGGCGTCGTTGCTGGGGAGGCAATTAGTTGTTTAATTGTTATTTACTTTGTTTTTAGTTTTCTTTAATTTTTCTATTTTTTATTTTTGTATCATTTATTTTGTGATGTGTTGGTATGTTTTATGTTGTGTAGGTTTCTTCAAAAATTTGTTAAACACAGTGAATGCACCACACTCGGACCAGAAGTCCACCGCCGTTTAGTCCACTTACTTGCCATAGAAGGATTCTCAGAGGATTAGAGGTTGAAAAGTTTCCAGGGAGTTCGAGTCTGAGATCAGTGACAATCTGCTTTATAACCAATATTCAGAGGATAGTCTCGAATCAAGTGAGTCTGAGAACAAGAATATGGATGCAAATGAGCAAGGCATTCCAGTTGGTAGAGGTAATGGAGAAAATAATGTGCCTATCCCCCCTGTTGAAAGATTTGGAGACATTTTCCGATCTGGAGCAAATCATCCTGAAGACTTTGCATACGCGAGGGATAATGTCAACATACCACCACATTACATCAGTCTAGTGAATGGTGGCAGCTTATTTCATGGTAGGGAAGATGAAGACCCTATTTACCACCTCAACGCATTTTATGAGCTGACAATAAACCACATACCACATGGAGTGCCACATGATAATATTTAAAGAGCTCCATTCTCTTTCTCTTTGAGAGCTAAGGCCCTAGCATGGTACGATTCGTTGCCTGGCTACAACATGGCTACATTTGAAGAATTGGAGAACAAGTCTCTGATGGAATGCAACTCACCAGCCAAGATCGAGAAGTTGACAGACGCCATCCCTTTATTCCAACAACGGAGTGACGAAACAGTTGAAGAGGCTTGGACGAGATTATCATAATTGCTCAGAAAATGCTCGAGTCATGGCTTAGCAAGAGGCATAGACCAGACTAAGTTCTACCAATGACTTATTAATGAGAGTATGGCATTAATCAATGCCAGTACCGGTGGAGATCTCGACAATAAAACTCACGATGAAGTTCGTGTTCTATTTCAGAGATTGGCAGCAAATCAGAAGAATTGGTATAAACCGAGAAGAGCTACAGTAAAGAAGGGTGAAACATTTGGTGCTACTATTGAGTCGAAGAGAATGAATACATTGGAAGCCCCAACTTGCCAATGTCAGTATGCAGATGGCTTCAGTTGCTAAAGCAGTTTTATCTCTACAGTTGAATCCTCAAACACCAGCCATGCTTGTCAGATGTGGAATTTTCCAAGGAGGTCTCCATTCAGACCAATGTCATCTTATTCAGCAAGGTGTTGAGCCCGTCAATTACATCGGTAAAAATAGGCAAGGGTACAACCAAGGGCAGCAATTCCTCAATCAGAATAATTGGAGGCAAAATCAAGGGAGATGGACTCAACAAGGCATGAGTCAGATTTCAAACGATCAATGGGGGCCTAATCGACCACTTCCGGGTTTGGACTCGAAAAAGCCTACTGGGTTAGATCTTCTCCTTCATGCGCAAAAATCAGAAGAAGAATGAGCAGTTTCGAGATAGAACCACAGAGAAATTTGGCCAGCTTGATGCTTCAATTAAAAATATGGAAATGCAGATTGGGCAGTTGGCACAAGCTTCACACACAAGAGCTCCTGGAGGTCTACTGAGTGATACAATACCAAATCCAAATGGCAAGAAGCAGTGCAAAGCAATCAAGCTAAGAAGTGAACGAGAGCTAGATCCTCCGCGAGCATTGGATACCCAAGGTAGCCCAGACATCTCGCACACATGCGCAGATGAGATGTTGGGCTCATAAACCTCGCACGCAGGGGCGAACGAGGGGAGTGACTGCGGATATGACTGTTATTATGTTATGATGCAAGGTTATTTTATTTATAGTTAAGAAGTAATTATAGAATTGTGTTTTATAGGAATACGATACATAGAATTTATTTAATTTTGGGAATTTAGTTCTGACGTTTAATATACTACTGAGTTAGTGAGCTCACCCCCATTCAGACTTATATCTTTGCAGAGTAGGTTTCTCGTTACTTCAACAACTGCGATCCTATCAAGTCACGATCCTTTGGGTAAATATTTGGATATATTAGTATACTTGGCATTTTAGGAATCATTTTTGGTAATATATAAATATAACTTGTCCGCTGCTGTGCAGCTTTCTGATACTTGTAAAATATTGTCTGGTTTGGACTGTTTTCTGGGATAATATAATGATTATAAATTAAACCAGTATTGTGATCATGTTCAGTTTGGTATTGGGTATTAGGTACAAGTTATTAGAACAATTACAAGGAGATTATATTCAAAATTTTATTGACAGGTTTTGCTATTGTTGTAAGAAAAAAATATAGCCCTAAATAATAATATATATTAATAATATACGTAACCTTTACCAGGATGTGATATCACTTATTCGGTTATTTTATTAATCGAGTAGGAGGTGTTTCAGCCAATTATAGTTTATAGTATGAACTTTGAGCAATTTTCAGTTTATAATTTTAACTTTGATTTAATTTCTTTAATAGCCTGAATTTTGATAAAATTTTCAATTCTGAATTTTGATAAATTGTTTAATTATAGTCAACAATAACAATAATGTCAAGTTTGCGGGTAATTTCTGTCCTTTTATAATAAGATTTGTTCTATGATGCATAGACTTTGTCGGCCATGTCAAAATGAAGTCTTTAATGCATTACTCGACAATTTTGGTTGAGTGTTGAGGATAAATTTTGGCAAAGCTGTGACAACAATCGTTTTTCGCTCTTTTCCGATAAAATTCGTCTTTATTATTCAACCAAATTTGTTGAGTATTACGTCAAAACTTCGTCTTGACATGGTGGACAAAACTCATATATTAATCAAATGAATCTTGTTATAAAACGTGGCCGTAAACTTGACACTATTATTCTTGTTGATTATAATTGAAAATTTTCTCAAAGTTTAGCTAATATAAAAAACTAAAACAAAATTAATATTGTAAACTAAAAAACGCTGAAATTTCATACTATAAATAAACTATAATTAATCAACTTTTATATTGTAATATTTTTAAAATATGTAATTTTTATATATTATGCCGCATATACTTTGTCAGTGGTTCACACAACATAAGAGAGCTTAATTGTAGTTTCAATCTATAAAAAAATGATAAGGTTTTAACTTTGGACTAAAAATTTCCAAGCACTTTCTCTCAACAAGTAGGTCGTAGTTGAAGTGCATTTTTACAAGATTTTAATCGTCAAAATCTTATTTGGGTCCATGCCCATATAAATTAGTTTTACTAGTGGGAATTCATGTAGTATTACTTAGTGAAAGACAAAAAAAAAGTGCTCAATCTTAAAATTTATTAATCACACCAATAAATGCTAGCTAGAAGGAAAGATGATACAAATGGGTTATTTATTTATTTGTTTGTGTAACATTCACACCATTGAAATAAAAACAAAAAACATAATTTAGCTTGTCCTTTATGTGGCGTGTACTCGAATTATTTCATAAAAAACACATTTATGTTAATTTTAAGAGTTCAACACGACATGTGGTGAAATTTCAATTGAATAATCAATTCGAGCCTATCGCTTGAGGCATCTAACTTTTTATCCTATTAACTAATCATACGACTCTAGTACACTTAAATTACTATAAAGCTAAAACCTTCAACTAATCACTCAATCAAATGCTACATAGATTATACAATAAGCCATTACATATTGAACCCTATTATCTGAGGCAGCATTAGATTATAATTTGAGCTCGAGCTGTTCATCTCCCTTTGAAGAAGAGCCTAGCTCTTCTTGAACTTGATGATAAGGGCCCCTACCCGCACACCTGTAACAAATAGATTTATTCCAATGTTACATCTCGTGTTTTATTGTATATAAGAACGCAATTAAACATTCAATGTGCAATGGAAATATATTCCCTCCATCCCCAAAACAATGCATACTTTGCTATTTTGAAATGTTCCTCAAATTAGTGTACACTTATTTCTAGCAATTTTTAAACACAATTTTTTTTATATCTTTTATCCATATTTTCTCCATTTATTTATAATTTGACCACATGTGGCTCACTATTTCTCATCATCACAATTTACCTATTAAAATCAGACCCTTTCTTCATTCACAATACAATTTACCTAATTTTTATTAAAACACTTGTCATAATCTAGTGTGCACTATTTTATGGGATGAAATGAGTATCATATTATAAACAATATTTGATTGTACTTAATTTTAGGTCAACGTTTCATATTAAGCGACTAATCCACATCCTCTACCATATAATCAACTTTAATTTTTCACGTAAATTAAGATGTGCATTAAAAAATTAAATTATACAAGTGAATCTAAATGACCTAATCAAGTTATATTAACACATGATTTCAAAAAGGCAGTGTTTAGTATCGAAATTAAAAAATAGAGTTAGTTTGAGACACCTAAGTACATACCGATCTTTCCTCTTCTCAAGAAATCGATGAAGTGACGATCTTCTTGCAATTGGCAGATCTATAGCAGACCAAAATCAACCATCAACAATCTCACATAAAGAAGAATAAAAGTTTCCAAGAAATTCAATGATCAACTCAATTACCATTAGCCTCAGCAGTAGCAATAGTAGTAGGACAGCTCATTTTCTCCTTAGAGGCATTCGGCGAAATGACAAGGGCCTTGTGGCCGGAGCTAATACCGGCCTGATGAGGCCGTGGAGGTAGCCCGTCTCGCGAGCTAGAGACGGGCCCACCAGCGTCAATGCTCGACAGAATTCCGCATGACATCTGGGAGCTCTCCTTCTTGGCAAATGCCACGAGCTCTTCAACCTTGTTAGATGGATAATCATCAAACACCAACACTCTGCCTGAATAGAATATTGTCAACTGGGATGGCTCCTTGCAGCTGGAAGGAATGAATTCATCAAGAACCAAACTAAATCAATCAACTTGCCACCATTTTTTTCTAACTTTGACTCTTAAAACTCAAGAAAGAAAAATTAATGCTTTGTGATATGAAAAAGATGTCTTATATTATTTTGGATAATTTTTTGGCAAAACCTTTCACAATTAGTATATTATAGTACGCGTTAGTATTAGTTTAGGGCAAATTGCAGGAAAAATCATGAAGTTTGTTCAAATATTGGTCAATCCCGCAAGTTTGAAAATCAACCGCTAATATCATAATTTTGACAATTTTCGCAATTATCTCATGACGCTTGATTTGGGGAGAAATATGACGCTTGATTTGGGGAGAAATTGTTGCTGATGTGGTCAACAAAGAATCTTACGTGGAGAAAACGTCCGATAACTAAATCAGCCACGTTTACACCAATTAGTCAGTCACGTCGTTAATTGTAAGACATGTATACGACACATCAATAATTTAAGACAAGTAGAATATCAAATTTTTTCATCGTGGGACAATTACGAAAAATCTCAAAGTCATGATATTAGCGGCTGATTTTCAAACTTGCGGGACTGATCAGAATTTGACCAAACTTCATGATTTTTCTGGCTATCTGCCCTTTTCTTTTATAGGAAATTTTATTGATGTTCGACTATTGAGGTTATGACATTTCGTCATTCTCAATTTCTGGGTATGAATAACAACTATCACTTCGCCTCTGTATCCACTCCATATTATGCCATGCATGCACCCCTTCACGTCTATCTCTTTCTCTCTCAAACTGCCATACACACACCTTTTAATCTTAAAAACATATAGGATAATAGAAACATCATTAAAAAAAAATACTGTAAACTCTAAAAGCTTATAGCATATTTTTCTTTTATCACACCCAAATCCGGATAAAAAGTGGGCCTTTTCTTCCATTTTGGACCTTTTGTGTTTCACCTTCAAGAAAACATATATATATTGCTCCCCCATCTTACAGGAGAGTAATTGTTCTGCAATTTATAAACATTTAACTGCCGTTTCAATCTTCTCACCTTACATTTTCACGAGAGTTTGCAATAATTGATCGGACGTCCGACCGTTTCTCAACTTATATTACTATTTTTGTGCTGTTGCTCGTATGATTTTATGACTTTTAATTTATCATATGTTGTGTTTATTGTTATTTTTTTTATGGTTATCGTTATTTTGTCCAGTTGAATGCGGTGAAATATATAAGTACTACATGTTGAATTTAAATTCTTTGTTCTAGGGATCGAAGGGCAAAAATATATTATTTACTTGTGGATAAGTATAAATTATGGCCTAGGATCAGAACTCAATACCCAAAGATTTGCGTCCACTAAATCTAATGAGAAGTATGCGGAGGATCCTTGGAGTCCAGCTACTTCTTCTGGAAGGCCAGTTGAAGGGTATTATGATAGCCCACCTGTCAAACATGGATCAAAATATTGATAAAGAAAAAGAATTGCATTGTATTGAGAGCTAAAAATTTGTATATATTGCTTGATTATAGTTCTATTACACACCCTCTTATATAGGGTTCAATATGATGCTTAAGGAAATAATA
>JAYDZE010017195.1:0-10038 GCA_034509125.1 Monilaria moniliformis
ATTTTTTTGATCAGATCTCTATTGGTCACACTCACCCTTCCCTCTTTCTCATTCTTCAAACCCCATTTCACCAGTTTGCTCTCCATCTCTCTCTCTCTCTCTCTCTCTCTCTCTCTCTCTCGGAGTTATGTGTGAATGAAGATGGAGGAGTCATGTGTAGGTATATATAGGCGCCAATGCTGCATCACTGTGTGTACATCAATTTACAATCCAACATTAATTTACAATTAATTAACAATGTGCTAATCTTTTAATATTAGTTAAATTTATATAATTCCTTCAACTCGATCTTTATCTGTTTACGTTTCCCAACCAAACAATAAACAAACCGATTATTTTCTAATTCATCACCTCTGATTCGATTATCTTCTTCATTAATTTCAACGCAAAAAAGAAAAAGAAAAAGAAAATGCAAATCAACAATTATTAACTTAGTTGGTTATAAAAGAATAAAAAACCTTCACCTACAAACTTGCTTCACTAATGAAATTGAACATGTGATTCATGGTTCACAATAATTGGTTTGATTTCTGAAAGATCGATTAGGATAAGATTGATAGATTCAATGAACTCAAAACAACAAAACACAACAAGAATGAAAAAGGCAGCCACTAATCTAACTTGTACCTAGAGAGAGAGAGAGAGAGAGAGAGAGTCCTTTGGCACCACCAAAGTTTGTAGGGTGGAAGTAAAAAAGTGTAAAACAAACAAAAAAAATTAAGACATATAAGTAACAAGGAATTAAATATCTGGTTTACTTAATTAATAATGCAAAAAGGTAAAATAAAAGTGGATTTCACAGATTATTCCTTTTTTAGTATAAAGGCCCCTTTCTTTTTTTAATTACTTAAATATATTAAATTTAAATTAATTACTAAATTTTAATGGCGAATAAATAAATTATATTGAAAATTAATAATTGAAATTATTAAAATGTTAATTGAAGTCCAGAAACGATACAATGGGATGCTAGCTACAGATGTAATCTTATAGTCAAAATGTTTAACATAAAAGCAATTGATAGATTGCATGAAGAATGTTTCTTCAAAGACGTGTTATTTTGGGTCAATTGCATATTAAGTTTCAAATTTTTAGTATCTTATACAAATTAAAACCAATTTTACATTGTTACAATAGTATTATAAATTTTCAATTTGCAAATAAATTTGACACGTCTAATTTTTCCGGTCACTAATAATATACTGACGTGACACATTTTATTTGATGATGTGGAATAAACTCATTCTAGCTATTTGCCCCGTCACATACATAAGTATTTATATACATACGGAATAATAGAAATACGATATTCTTGAGAATATTAATGATATTGAAAATACAAATCTTAAAATTGCTCATGCGTCTCTCTCTCTCCCTCTCCCTCTCCCTCTCTCATTCACTCACTCACTCACTCTATATATATATACATATTAAATTGAACATATGATTCATGGTTCACAGCTACTTGCCTATTCACGTTTCCCTGTATTTAATTATTGTTTGTCTAACGTTGTCAAATATATTGAATTTCAACCAAATTATTATATGTATATAATTGGCAAGAAAATGCAAGGGAACGCATATATTTCGTTTTTCGAGGCGAACTTCTCCTCGCACTTCTAAAATATTAGGATTTCCTCGTTATAAATATTATATTCACCTTCATTATCCACTTGGACAAGTTTCCTCATACAATTTTTTATCCTACAATATTGTTTATGTGATAAGCTAACTTAATTATTGTGCAAATATAAAATTATTTTTAATGTATATCTAAGAGATAATGTATATTCTTATATTCAATTACTCAAATTCCGACTATAAAATTCCGACAAAAAAGTACCTTACAATTAAATGATCTACAAACACCACACATTATTGGTCCATTTTCTAAACAATCCATCTACAAACACTACACGTTATTGATCTTTCAATGTCTAAACAAGCAATCATTGAAACACGACGTTTTAATGAGAAACCTTCTACTCAACAGTCATTGGTTCTTGGCGTGCCGTTGATAGAAAGCTTTAATTCTGAGAAAGCCATCATCGAGAGATGTAACCAATTCTTGAGCTACAGCAAAACCTGCAAACGAGAACTCTCCTCATTGTAAAGATTACTACATGTTTGTGTTGAAATTTGCATGATGAATCAACCCAAACAAGTTGCATAGTAATGCTCATATAGCTAGTTTCTTTACTTGGGAGGACTATATTACAAACCAAATATGAGAACTCATCCTAAAAGACTAGCCTAGTAGGAAAGAGAATCATTTTGGTCCATAAACCCCATATTTGTTGCCTTGCACAATTGACGTGGGACAAGTTTTCTTGCACTCAGTGGCGTAACCACATTATAACAAGGGGGTACAGTTGTACCCCCAATTTTTTTTAATAGTATAAATATACTTCATCCGTCCACTAAAAGTATTAGTATTAGTGGACGATATGGATCTTAATACGTAATTGGTAAAGTTGGGAAGAAAGAAAAAAATGATTGGAGAGAAAAAAGTTGAGGTAGTGTTAGTAAAGTGGTGGCTCCTAGTAGTTTAAGTTGTAAGTAGGTTGATGTTTAAGGGTATTGTATTGTGAGATGTTTTCTAAAAATAGCATATGACTAATTTTGGTGGACGGACCAAAATTAAAAAATAAGACTATTTTTAATGGACAGTTGGAGTATTATATTATATTTATATAATATTATTTAAATATGTACCCTCATTTAGCATAAATCCAACACTATTTTGTGTGTGAATGAGCTCATTACTAATATTAATTAGCCTATTACTAATACACAAGCTCATTACTAATATTAGCTTATTATTCTTCAATTGACAATAGTTACAGAATACAGAGATAAACATAAACAGCAGTCGGAGCAGGAACTCGTTTGCGGCAGCGCCGTGGAAACAGCTTCTCCTCGGATCAATTGAAGCCAATTATCATCTACCAATTTGAAGTACTACTCTTACTTCCAGCTCGTATACACATTTCATTTCGTATTCCATTCCACCTGCAACCCAATACTCTTCAATTGTTGCGTTGATCCACATTTCTTTTTACACATTTGGCAATTTTCAATTTCAAACAACTGTTTCATTGAATAATAGACCCTCTAGGATCTAACCGCACGATGCAATTTTAGGTTTGTTTCTTCTAGTTCGTTGTGATATAAAGTTGGATCTTTTTTTGGGAAATAGGGAAAATAGGGAATAACAAATAAAATATAGGAATAATTGCATGTAAAATCATGAAGAATAAGCCAATTTTGGTTTGTCCAGCACTTTTCAAAATTTGAAAAAAAAATTCACAAAGTTTTTAAAAAAATCAATTGTCCCATCTAGCCAAATTAAATAACAAAGGTATAAAAAAAATTAATTGTCTCATTCGAATCCATAAACCCTACAACATAGAATCTCGTCGGAGATGAATAATTGACGATTCGATAAGTGTAACCATTCTCGCTGCCATAGGCCTCACAATACTACGTCGTTTTGCTAACCGGTCGTTCATTCCACATAGATTTTTTGGTCTACCAACTCAATTTTCAATTTCTCTGAAATTTGGTAAGATGGGACAATTGAAAATTTTTAAAACTATGTGACTTAATTTGGTCAGATAAGACAATTGAGAATTTGTAAAACTTTGTGATTTGTCATTCAAGTTTTGAAAGGTGCGAAACCAGAATTGACCTATTCTTCATGATTTTACATGCAATTATCCCTAAAATATATGTAGTATGTTTATTTTAATTAATTAAATTCCTTTTGCTCTATTCAATTACATGCAATTAGAAATTTAGGATTCAGATGCAAATGTTTCATCGAATAACAAACCCTCTAAAATGTTATATTTTTGTTTTGAATTTAGGAATGACAAGTGAAGCACCTAATTTCAAAAAATCAAAAGGAATGAAAAAATGACCTGATTTTCGATAATTTATGTTCAAGAGAACGAAATCTCATGATAGTCCAAGCTCTTTACCACTTTTTATTCTTCCAAATTTTCAAACATTGATTTGATGGCTTTTGAGTGCCAACTTAATATATTCATGGAAGATATGGAAAAAGTTAATGACTTTGTAAATTTGCATGATATTAGTTCTTTTTTAATGAAGCTTGTTGAAGCAAAGAGAGGTGTGGCTTATCCTCTTGTATTTTTGTTTATCAAGTTGATTTTGATTCTTCCAATTGCTACTGCAAGTGTAGAGAGAAACTGTTTTCTGGAATGACGTTTGTGAAGAATAAGTTGCGAAATAGTATGAGCGATCAATCTTTGAATGATTGTTTGGTCACTTTCATTGAGAAAAATATGTTTTTACAAGTTATCGATGACGATGTTGTCATTCGCTTTGAAGAAATGAAGACTCGTCGAAAAATAAATTAAATGTTATGTAATTTTCTTTTGTATTCTGAAATTATAACTTTAAAATTGAACAACGTTTCAAGATGTACTACTTTAAGTATTATTTTTGTTCTTTTTGACGTGTTATGTAATTATTTGTCGTACGACTCACACCCCTAAATCAAAATTCTTAGATACGCTACTGCTTATACTGGAGTCCATAACAGACTACCACGGATTACTCTTTGGCGAGCTTGCAGCAGAAGTCCAATTCTATGCTAAGGCAGATGTTCATTTAAGCAGCATATCACTTTCTTGGTTTCTTTTTTGGGACACCAGGATTTCATACTTTTCCTATAGCAAAGGACTTCAACTTCGATTTCATCTCACTTGGACTCTTTAGGAAACTCAGATTCTGCGTCTCACTCAAAGACTTGACTGAAACAACCTTCAGAATTCACCAAGAAATGCTTTTATTACTTAAGAGGATGACTTGTGAAACTTACAAGAACTAGAGTTTTTATTTTTCTCAATAAATTGATAAATAGAGAGAAAGCCACACAGGAATCACACTCATGTATCGACATTCTTAGAAATCCTTGGATCATTTATAACTTTACAAATAAACAGAACCATCTACCAACAAATTTGGGCGAAAAGGAAAAGGTTGGGAGACAAGAACATACCCCTTGCTTATTAGGGATGCCATCGGTGTCGTTTTTGACAAACCAATTGGTTGATCTCTCTTACTTCATAATTTCGACGTGGGATAACTCATGTGTATATATCCAACACTATAGCGCTATCTATATAGAGAAGTTGCACAAACGATTAACTCCGACATTCAAAAATCAGTACACACCACTAGAGATATCAAAAATCACAGTCACTTGACTTGTTATATACCTCGGAGACGCAGGGATGCCGACGGTGAAGGAGTGACCGTTGAACTTGGCGGAGCGGACGGCGTGCTCCGCGAAAGAGGTGGTGCGGAAGGAAGGGAAGGCGGAGGTTCGCCGTGGCCCAGCGGGATAACAGGTCTGGTGTCGTTTCCCTCGAAACGCCACTTTGCCGCCGCCGAACCTCCGTTCTCCGTCGAAGGCTTCCTCTCTCTCTCTTTTCTCTCTCAACATCCAATTTACATTTTCTCACCGTATGCCGAGGAGGAAACGGGCCCAGGCCCAACAATTTAAACGGCCCAATTTCTAACTTAAAAACATGAACTAAATTTATTGATTTTATTCTGTTCTGTTATTCTTTTCAGAAAAAAAGTACATGTATAGTTCAAACTAGATAGTGTTATATACCTGACAAATTAAACATATGGAAATTTTAGTTAATCAAGTCTTCAATGAAAATATATTCCCATAGTTAGAGGCGTTTGCAGAAATTTATTTTGGTAGATGTTCTAAATATCGAGTTTGAAATTTTGAGATAATAATTTATCTATGTTTCGTTGTGATGATATGAGCTTTTACCCAACGATTCACCTTGCCTAATTGTTTTTTGTTTGTTACTAAATGATCACTTGATTGAAATAATATAACATTTAGTCAATGTCGGAACAAAAATATAACATTGATTAAAATTTATAATCTTTATTCGACTTTTTAAACGTTGTAAATATAATATAAAAAAATTGCAGTTATAACATTATCAATTTTATCACTTATAAAACCACGTCGTTTTATCGTAGAATCACATCGTGTTAGGGCACACATCGGACAAACATTATTGAAAAATATAATGGTAAGAAATTACAAATTTGAACAAATATTGAATTACTCTGAATTATTCAATCATTAATTGTATTAAAATTTTCAAAAACAGTCCTATATTTTTTCTTCTCAAAACAAATCCTTGTTAGTCTGTTTAGTTAGTCCTGTCGGAAGTATTTATTTATTTATTTATTTATTCTTTTTTCTCATCTGTATAAATAGGAGTGTAGATTGAATTTTGATTAGGATTTAATCCGGTTGGTTAACCGACTAATAGCAACCTACTCTTTGAAAGTAGTTTGGCATTTATAAATAGTGAGAACCCAATTAAACAAAGGGTTAGAGCGACAACCTACCAAACAGATCCTTGAGTTCTAGAAATAGGGCTCAACGACCAAGTCTTTGATTCAAAGCTCTCTTCATATCCATAATTATTGTGTCTCCAGAGAGAGAGAGAGGAGAGAGATAGAGAGACGCGGCATTGTACGGGAGACGCGTAGGCGGCTAAAATAGACACGTGGCGCAGGTTTATTGGGACATGGATTTGTGTGGGTCCGAGTCCAATGAAATTGGGAAATTCTTGTCCGATAAATGTCCATAAATTATACATACATGATGATTTTTTTATATACTTAAATCAGTTTAGAAATATTAATTAATTTAAAATAAATTAATATATTACATATTTACTCTTTTGTAATAATTTAAGAAAAAATTAATTTTTTGGAATTAGATATCTGCATATTTAGGAAAAGATTGATTTTTCCATTGGATATCTATATATTTATCTCCAAATTAATTTTTTGGCTTTATTTGAAGGATCTATCAAACTAATTTTTCAATCATATATTTGAAAATATAATAGGACAATTTAGTAAAAAAAATATAATTAGTAACAAAATCAATTTAAATAAGACCAATTCAGTTCAATTTAAAATTTAAAGGTAAAATGTATGTACAATTATGTACATTTATCCTCTCCCTTTTAAAAATTGACCGAATGAAATTGAGAAATTATTGTCCGAAGTCAATAGTATTTTATGCGATTGAAATTTTAAAAATTGATTCGGTAATTTTAGGGATTTCAATTTACCCAAAAGTCCACAAGTAGAAGGAGCCGAATCCAAAGCACGACTCCCATATCATCTGGCAATTTTTAAAATAAATATTATATTTATATTGTATTTTTTTTATATTTTTAATTTTAATATGTAAATTCTAATTTCGCATCATCTAAATTTGTTTCTAAAATACAAAAATATAATTTCGTTCGTTAATTTTTTTAATTTCTAGCTCCGCCACGAATTGTTTGAATAGACCGAAATAAATGAGAGTTTGTGTCAAAAATTTCTACGCAAAATAACTGAAATATTCCAAATTGAATAAATCGATCTGATTACTATTTTTAAATAAGTCATATATAAGTTCATTTTACACATAATATATCTTAAGTAAATTATTCACATATGACAACAATGAACTATGAATAAAAGTGACTCTTAATTTTGTAGTAACTTGTAACACTAAACAGGAATTTGTCCACAAATGAGTAGATGATCATTTCTCAAAATGTAATTTTATTTACATATAGCCAAGTTAAAGAATTGATGGAATAAAGGGTTTCTCGTGTGTATCTTGAATTTTATTTAAAAGACTTTGTTATTATATTTGATTATTGATATCACGTGAATTTAGTACTATATCTTTGTATGTTGACCATTCTAAGATTATTATTTTTTAGAAAAAGAAAAACCTTTTTATTTATTTATTTATTTATTTATTTATTTGTTTATTTATTAGTACCTTACCAATTCTCGCGTTGTGAAACTCGAAAATATAATGTGGATAGATGGAGAACGAGATAATTGGTGGCTAATGCAAAGACGGCTGATTATTAAATCATGAGAGAGAGAGAGAGTGGTAATATTTTAGTAGGCGTAACAAACTGGAGCAGCTGTGGGCGGTGGACTACTTGTATTTTTTATTTCAATTCTTTTTTATAACAAAACAATTCGATTTAAGTTTGATCACACATTCTTATATATTTGCTTAATGGGATCAATATCAAAAAAGAAAATAAAAAAAGGAATAAACGGAATGTATAGTTTTTTTTAGGGATGGAATGTATAGTATAGATAATAAGATATACGTATAAATCAAGTAAAAAAAGAAAAGAAAAAAAAAGACATATGTACAAATTTATTTAACAGGCAAAAAAGCTATCAAAATTAGCTTAATATATTTATGGAATATTTTTATTATTTTATGGAAAGATTTGAATTATAATTTATTCATATTTTAATTTAGGGTATAATAGGAAATTTATAATTCTCAATTTTAGTATTTATGTAATAATAATCAAATGACAAAACTATCACATTCTTTGTACATTTATTATGTGCATTTAGCAATAAGCACTGGTATATGGTAGGGGTGAGCATTCGGTTTTCTGTTCGATTTTTTGCCAAAACCGAACCGAACTGAAAAATTGAATTTTTTTCAAAATTAAAACCGAACCGAACCGAATTACCCGAAAAACCGAAATCCGAACTACGAAAACCTATCCGAACCAAAAAAATCGAAATTTCATAAAATTATCCGAAAAACCGATAATATATATAATATTAAATATAAATTCGGCTTTTCGATTTTTTTCGGTTTATAGTATATCCGAACCGAACCGAACCGAACCGAACCTAAAAATCCAAAATTGTGAAAAATCAAAACCGAACCGAACCGGAAATCCGAAAAAAACCGAACCAAATTTTAAATTTCGGTTTGGTTCGGTTCAGATATTCGGATTTCGGGTATTTTGCTCACCCCAAATTAAAAATGTATCTCCTTGCAACTCAAATTAAATGTACGAGGTGTCTGTTTTAATTAAAAATAAAAGAGAGATTGAAAACTTGAAGAAAGTCAAAGTATTTCAAACATAAATACATGCATTTCATTCAAAATTGAAAATGGAAAAGGTCACAGGAAAAGTTATACGAGGGTCCCAAGAAGTCTTAGACAATCGGAATATTTGTAAAGCCAATAAATTAAATTTCAAATTTGCAAGATTCAAATATGTATCTCACTTGGAAAATCTTTGCAATTAGCATTGAACACTTGCTCCGTGTGGATGTTAACATATAAATTGCATATTATATGATATCATATTTAGAGGTATCTAATCATATTTTATATGTAACCAAACATGATAGCGTTAAGAAAACAAAATAAAAAATTAAATTGATCGCCTACTACAAAGAATTTTGGTAAAAAATTGGACAAACACATATAGTTAGGAAAATAATTAGCGTTTTACAAAAATAATAGGTAGGAAATTTTCCTCCTAAATTATATATATATATATAGTATTATTGGAATGTGATCTAGATTCATGAGATGTGTTTTTGGATCATAGAGCTGTTTATTTAGAAAATAGTCGCCCATCAACATGCGGATTTAAATTGTTTGGCATACTTATATTAAATTGAGAAATACTTGAGTTTAAAACATAACCATCAAATCAAATTAATACGTTTAATGGCTTAATCATGATTAATAATTGAAAAACAAAAACTACACATAATTGTAACTTGATTTACGTTGTTACGATGTTATTATGGTTTAGCTGTAAACATAATGCCATAGACTGAGATATAGTGACCACCTTATATGAAAGGTTCCCCATTGTTTCAAACAGTGGTCACCAAAATAAAATTCATGTATTCGTGGCCTCTTCGTATTACATTGTCCCCACACTTATCGCATCTATTATCAATCATTGGAAAAATAACATTAAAATAATAGTATTATCATTCAGCAACAAAATTGTCAAGTTTTATAATAACTAGTGTTCCACCTGTGCGATGCACAGACATTTTATTTGCTTCATTTTTTTCTTCAACTGTTAATTAATTATTTTAGATGGAGAATAATTTTATTATACTGGTGTCTAATAATAATAAATGTGTATAACAATAATTTTA
>JAYDZE010017206.1:0-10036 GCA_034509125.1 Monilaria moniliformis
GTCAAATTTGTAACACTAAACTACTAAATTCAATAGTATCCCAAGAATTGAAATTCACTTGAGCATATGAATGGAAAATTACCTCCATTTCTGCAACAGCAACATGTGATACACGCACACATCAATCCGGCTTCCTAACTCTCTCAATTCTATGAGCTTTAGGCCGTGGAGGCACCTTCAAGTTCAACCCAGATGCCATCTCCCACTTACCCTCATCACCACCACCGTTCCCATAAATCGGAATCACATTGCCATCAGACACCTCTCCCTTGCAAACAGGACATTCTTTAGAAATTGAATCAACGTAGCCTACGTGATAATAACAAGCCCAACAAAACAAGTGACCGCAGCAAGTTAACACAGGATCTGTGGCCAGCTCCAAGCATATATTACAATCATAAAAACTACCACCCTCTTTATCCCCCTTCTTGGCTGGCGAATCCATCGCAAACGCCAATGCCAACGCCTTCCCCACCAAATGCGAACTTTCCCTATTACATCCGCTTTCCCTCTTATTATCTACTGGGCCCATATCATTAGTTTCATCAAGAATTCTACTCTCAACATCCGTATTAACCAAAACATCACTGGAAACAACCCTAATCCCCACAGGATTCCGCTCACTGCGCTGCCTCTGCCGCTGCCCCGCGCGAACCGTAACTCCCTGCAACTGCCGAATCCTTTCCTCTACTCTCTCATGTGCCGTTTCCGACTCATTCCTCGGAGCAATCGAGGAAGTGGAGGGATCCATCGGCTCTTCGTTCAAGAAAAGATCAGTGAAATCACCATCCATCATATAATCAAAATCCATCACGTGCAAAACCACCACATCCCAAAACCCATAATTTGAAACCGAAATACAATCAAACTACTGGGATTTGAATATAATCAGAAAATTAGGATCCTATAAGCCCATACACAAAGAACTATGGGATCAAAATCAAAGTCGAGAGAAGAAAAAAAGTTCATGCATATACATAATCCACCGAGACTTTAGGTTGCGAACGAGTGCAAACCGATGAAATATTGTAGACGGCAATCATTAATCTACCATTTTTCGAGTTGTGATGACTTGGGCAAAAGGAGAATTGTATCAATCTCATGGTTTTAAAGGGTAGTCGAGTTGTGAAGACTTGGGCAAAAGCAGAATTGTAACAACCTCATGGCTTTTAACGGGTTGACTATGTAAGTTAAATGTTCTTAAAGGACAAATAGTAATATTTTACCGAAATTCGTCAAGAAACTACGGCTTCATTTTTTGCCCATATACATAATTGTTATAGGGCCATCCATGGTTGTCCACAATTCTATTTTACTTTTGTGTACATATCCATTGCTATACTCGACAAATATTCTGAATTATAAATTATTGGTGAATTTAAAAATTTTGTATGAGCCAAATTTCTAGTAAAGTTGAGAAACCAAACAGATCAACTTGATCAAGCAAGTCAGACTACTAGTTTTTCTACAAGCCCAAGGCTTTATAGCCAAATTATGGAAAGCGCACATTGAGGCCCAAATACGGGAGACACATAGGTTCATTAGGTCAAACCTTAGAAAGTGCGACTCTATGGCGAGGAATTTGGGGAAGAAACGTGGGATATCCGCTCCTCAACATGGGGGTGGTTAGAGAACACCACATGTTCAAAAAGAATCCTAGCTGTCAACTCATTGTCTTGTTTAATATCATGCTAGGTCAAACGATCAATTCAATCATCCACATTCACCTGATCTCCACATTCTCTGCTCACCCGCTCACTCTCTTTGCCTCTACACACTCACATCTCTAAGGTTTCTGTTGCCGGACTAGTTAGGCGACCGCTACCTCATGCTCTACTGCCAATCACTGCTCTTACCGTAGTCAAGTGAACTAACCCATCTGATCGGACACATTCTATTCTCCTTTTGAAACAACACATTGTCCATTGGACAATTAGGGAAAAAATGGCAGTTCTGTAATTAATCCCAAAACTCCCCTTTCATATATTAGTTTACATATAGATTTTGATATAATCTTTTGGGCTATCGAGCTCTAAATTATCTGAGGCCCAACATATTTCAGCTCATTAAAATTGGGCGTTTCTATCATACAAATGAAGGCCCAATTAGTTATCTAGCATATTCGAAGGGTTTGCTTCGTCTCTCGCCAGCTACAATCACAGACGCCGTTTTCAGGCATTTGAAGGTCAGCGTCTGCTACAATACGCGGGGTGCGTACTTCCCCCCTTCTCTATTTTCAGTTTGTTTTTGTTTTTTGTTTTTAATCCTTTTATGCTGGGAATGTTATGACTTCAGAAATAAATTGTATTTACCCTTAAAAATTTGTTCTTTTTCGGATGGTGTTAAGCACTTGGACTCTTTTTTTTTTCGCCCTTTTTAATTAGATGTGTAATCTTGTTTTTCTTAGTTTAAATTATGCGACTATGGATTGAACGATGCTATCTTTCTATTATTTTGATTTAACCATCTTTTTATTAGGTGTTTACTGCTGCTAAAAGGCAATTTTTTGTATTGATCAAAAAAAGTTGGGAGTTGTGCTTTTGTTGTTAAAATTAGTAGAAGTGATAGTTGAAGTTTGAAAATAGGTATTCTTGAGTGAGTGAAGATCGAAAAACAGCAAGAATGAGGCTCCTAACTCATAATATGTTATCATCAAACATCAAAGGCGTGACTAACGGGTTCCCTCTTCGGATTGAGGTGGAGAAAATGGTGGAGAAGGAGGTGGAGTTGAACGCAGATTTCCTCCGGAACATGTTTGCCAAGGTTGAGTGGAAGGCGCTCGTGGAGGCCTCAAAAACCTTGGGGTATACTGAGCTACCCGAAAATGCTGAGCCCTCCATGCTCGAATCTGATGAGTTTCTGCACAGGTTCCACCATGCCCTACTCGAGCTCCACCTTGAGGAGGGCGCATTGGTTTGCCCCGAGACTGGCCGGAAGTTCCCGGTCAACAAAGGGATCCCTAATATGCTGCTTCATGAAGATGAGGTCTGATGGTTGCCTTTAGTCGAATGTATTAGGAATATATATTTGTCGATGTTGGGATCTAAGGGCAAGTAGAAACATGACAGATGATTTGCATGATTTTGTGCTTGTTGAGAAATTTCAAATGAGTTCTTGTTAGCATGCTTGCTTGCTTTCTTCTGAGAATTCTCTTTGTTTGGAGAGTTTCTGCATCGTGTTTTTTTTGCTGAAGGGATCTTGCTCTTGATGAATGATTCAGGTCTGTTGCATGTAGCAGGTGATATTTTGTTGTATAGTTGTGTTTGAAATATGAGATAGCTTCATGATCTTAGGTTGTATTTGGGTCAAGGGGTTGATACGAGTCGACACCTAAATCTCGTGTTTTACTATCATCAATGGAATTGTTGGATTTGAATTTTGAAATCCATATTGGTTTTTTATTTTAAATATATCCCTCATTTTCTCATAATAAATTTGAAGATTATACATTAAAATATTACATTTTTTCACGCAAAACCCAATGAATTTGCTAAACCGATAGTTTATTTTGATTCCAAAAGAAGTTTGTGAATCCCAAATTCCCAATATAAGTTACCGAGCCCATATATATATATCATTCTTTGCAGCCCAAAAATATGAGCCCAGGTTCGGCCCATAAAAGAAGCTCTCCAAATACAGTGATTCAACTCAATCTCAAGCTGAAGATAACAGAAAGAGGAAATATATGTAAACAACCAGTCACATTGTGAGATAAAAGTGGCTATTTTATTAGTTCACTCCAAACATAAATCTCCCCTAAATTCTACATTCATGTTTATAAAAGAAATTATGAATATTTCAAGAGGAAGTTTTCTAGTTCTGCCCAAAACTATTAATAGAAATTACTCTCTCTATCCTAATTAAATAAGTTTGTTTTTTTTCGAATGTCCAAAATATATAGTATTGTTAAAATAAATTAAACTTATTATAAAATTTTATTTTTTAATAACTTTTTTTTAATTTTTGTATAACTTTCAAATATGTAGATACCTTGCTTAAAAAAGAAGTAGATTCCTCCGTACATTGCTTATAAAATTATGTCTGTCCCACTCCCACAGTCCCACTTGTTGGAGAGGAATGACAGGTATTTGTAATTGGGAGGCTTCATTTTCAATATTTTAATAAGTTTTTTTTTTTTTATAAAAAAAAAACTTGAATTCTAATTAACATATATTATTAATATTTGAAAGTTCAAAAAAGTTATACGTCCTAATTATGAATTAACCAATCATAGCAATCAACTATTGATTAAAATTGCAAATTAAATTATAAAATCTAATTTGATTAGTGATTGCTTATTAATAAGTTTATAAAGGACTAAAAAAATTATAATGAGACGTTCACCTGCGACGCCTGTGGACGTTCGACCTCCACGTGGAGTGTGCGTCGCTGCCTGGGATCGAGAATCGGAAAGATGATCAGCATGCTTTGATCTTGACGGCTGATCATTTGATGGACGGTGAGAATTTGGTGTGCTCAGAATTTGGAAGTCAAAACGCTTGCGTAAGCTGCTAGCTTATATAAATACTCATTGACCAGAATCACAGCATAACAAAAAAAACTAAAAAAGGCGTTTGATGTACTACAATTAGTTGAAAATGAGTTGTTATATCTCGTATGTTTATTTTTATTTTTATTTTCATTATTATTATTATTATTATTATTATTATTATTATTATTATTATTGTTGTTGTTGTTGTTGTTAATTTCTCCGTCTATCAATTTTATGCAAACTGAGTGAATTGGATGATATCATAAATAATAGGGTTAATTGTAAATTAAATAACCATCTTAGATCCAATTTACAATTACAACATCAATTTTAAACTAATTAATCCTTAGTAATATTTGGAAGTGTAATCTAGTTAACAGAAACCAAAACCGGAATCAAAACCAATATGTTTTAGTGAAACTCAAGTGGAAACTACTGAAATGTAGACCACCGGAATCAAAATGCTTAAATAATTTGCAAACAAGTAGTTTTGATATTTTTATTTTCTTTCTTACATTTTGTGTTAGTGAAACTACTGAAAATAGCCATTGAATTTGCTAAGTTAGTATATAAATAGTAGCTAAAATTTTAAACTATAAATTTCAGACATATTTCACGTTAATGCGAAAACCAAAGGTTTATTTGATTAGCGAATCGAAAGATTTTGCGTGATAGTGCACATTCATACGTGGAAATCAAATATTCACAAAAATTCAAAGTTTCACGCGATCGAGCGAGCTAAACAATTTTACGTGATAGTAGAAATTCATGCAAAAAATAAAAGGTTTACATGAACGCGTGAATTAAAAGATTTCGGGTGAAGTGAAAATCAAAGGTTCATGCAAAATCAAGTTTCATGCGATCGCATAAATTGAATCATTTGTATAATAGTACAAATTAATGCAAAAATTAAAGTTTCACATGATCGTGTGAACTCTCAACTTAGATTATTATCACATTTTAAATTGCTAGGGCATTTTGGTAAGAATTGAATTGATATAATTTAATTAAAATTTATGTTTTTTTAAACTGATTATTATATATACATATTTATATATTGAGTATGCAAAATGAATATAGCTGTTATAATCATCTGACACAATAGACCCACAGAAAAAAAAATGTCAACGTAATTGCAATTAAGACTTCTGCCACTTGAAACGTGGGGATTTCGACTACTCTGTTTTTTATGTGGCGTCCAAAACCGGAAGCTGCCTCATCAATCAATTTCTAAGTTACTCCAGTTTTAGAATATGGCTATACATTGCTAATTATGCTATGTAAATGAATACTATTACTTTAGAAGTTATTTTTTTTTCTCTTTTTTTAAAAGATGATCAATAATGGTTTCTCATTTACTTCCGCGGTGACTCGAACCCCCGACCTATTGGTTGAAGGACTAAGCTACGCTTCATCATTTACTATTACTTTAGAAGTTAATTAAGCTTCATTTGACATAATCAACATTCCCTTTTATACAATAAGAAATTCAATAATACGCGGATCATGTATTCATAATATGACTATGACATCTTTTTATTCAATTTACGTGTAATCACATAATTAAATCAATTAAATCTACCTGTGATGTTGTGCAATTAAATGACAAGATACTAACATTCAACATTGTTTATCGGATAGATTATAAAAATCATATATTGCACATTCCATTCCATCATCCAATATTTATTTATTTATAATACTTGGAATGCCATAATTGACTTATTCTCCGTACCTAGCTACAAATAAAACACAGGGAGAAACTTCCTCCCTCCTCTTATATGTAAGACACTGCACATTAATTCCAAATCGCCCAATCTGCTTGAGCTAAAACATTCCATCAAAAAAGAAAAGAAGAAGTTGGGAAAGATGGCTCTGGTCATGAAAATGGGTCATGGTGAGAGAGAAGCAAGTAAGAGAGGCAAGCAGCAAGTAAACCATTTCAGCCACCGGCACCCGCTGGAGGCATCGGAGATCCACGAAGACGACGACAAAGGCGTCTGCTCCGGCTGCGAGCACGACATCGTGGGCCCGGCCTACGTGTGCACGAAGCCTACGTGCAACTTCCTCCTCCACGACCTCTGCTCCGACCTCCCCCACCGCCACCGCCACCACTGCCACCCCAACCACCCTCTGGCCCTACTCCCCTCGCCGCCGTACAGCGACGCCGAGTTCACCTGCGACGCCTGTGGACTCTCGGGGCACGGGTTCACCTACCACTGCGCCGCCTGCACGTTCGATCTCCACGTAGAGTGCGCGGCGCTGCCGGAGATTGTGAAGCGGAGCGATCATCAGCATCCTTTCGCATTGATGTCTGGGAAGAATATGGAGGGTCAGGATTTAGTGTGCTACGTTTGTGATGACCGTGTGGCCAAGGGTGGCTGGATGTATTGTTGCTTGGATTGTAAATGCAGTTTGCACTTGGCTTGTGCAGAAAGTTGGTGACGTTTAATTTGTTTAATAACACCTTAATTGATCGAGGAAACCCAAAAATGGAGTCCCTTTCTGCAACTGTATTATGAGTGGCCAAATTTGTAGTATTCTATTTCACACTCTATTAAATTCAATTTAATTCACGTATTTTTAGCCTGATTGATGTAATGTTATGAGAAGTTTAGTCTGATTGATGTAATGTTATGCGTATTTTTGTTTGGATATCACGTCACCACCGGGTGTATTGTGCACATAATATCACCAGATCAATTGTCATATAAAATGCAATACCTCTTCATTTTCGAAATATGCACTATAAAAAAAGTGGCGTTTAAAAATTAAAAATAACGACCGCAATATGTAAATGGAGTTTTAATTTGTTTTATACTAGTACCCTAAACACAAAATATTAAATTCTCGTGCCTACAAATACATTGTGACATACGTACATATCTCCAAAAATATACGCACTATAAAAAATTATATGACAATATGATACGTGATATTCATGGCACGACTAATGTTACTAATCTAGTTAGATGAAGCAAAGTAGCTAGTGATGATGCTCAATTATAGACCTCTTCTTTATTTTTCTTTTTATCTTTTTCTTTTCTTTTCTTTTTATAATAAATTAGGTAATAGTAAAGACAAACTGCGATTGTTATCTTTTACGTTAATTTCACATCTTGAAATATTTGCCATACATCAATTTTTTTTTTTTTTTGCATCTGAGATCTACTTTTAGAAGGTCGATAAAAATAACATCAATATTCGCAAATGAAATATAAAACAAGGAGAATGAGAATTTGCAAGCACGTTTTCAATACAATAAAGCTGAGCGGCCATATTGTGGCCACCCACACAATAGTATAATAGTTAATTTATTTGAAAAAATAATAATATATTAATATTTATTTACATAATACTCATTTTTCCACCAATTTTAAAAAAAGATGATAAATTTAATTTAATTAATTGAACCAATTTTAACTGAATTGGTCTATATATCTTCAAAAAAAGCTGCAATATGTTATACATATTGATGATATTAAATTATTAATAAAGAAGTGAGGGATCTAGCAAATCTTTACTAACTCCACTAAATTCAAATTATATAGTCTCGTTGGAGTGCGTACAACCACTTTGGAACTCACATGCATGTATATTATTATACATGCATCTTTTTGCACGTGTAGAAATTTATTCTTAACACTTTATTTATTATTCTTTATCACCAAATTTTGGAATTCTTTCGTCTTCTTTTTCTGGAACTAATACTCTATAACAACAAACTTGTTGGAAAGAAAGCAAATATTGTTAGAGAATAATTAGGGATTTCCAAATCCAGTAGATAGTATCAAATATTATAGTTTTTGATCTTTATCTCTATTTCCATGTACGACTCTTTTGAGTCCTATAAAAAGGTAGAAAGCTGTAAATCAAACTCAATCAATAAGATACAGTTTTTGTCAACCCTATTTTCTTCCTTCAATTTCCGTCTCCAACTATGATTCAAATCCATGTTTCGACATGGTATCAAAGCAGGTTCTGATCCGCGGAACTCAGAACAAATTCATCATCGTTCCTATACCTTTCCCGACCCCAAAGCATAACCGATCGACCTGAAATAAACCCCAACAAAATGTCAGAAAACTCAGCCACATCCAACCAAACCAGAGAAATAACTCAACAATTCACAAGTATGATGCGTGTTTCAGAAAATATCACGCTTGCCGTCAAACTCGATGGTCACAATTACCCTCTGTGGTCGCGCCTCATGAGAGTCGCGGTAGGGGGGAGAGGAAAAACCAGCCACTTAACCGGAATTCCTCCGCCACCGCCAACAGACGACCCAAACTACTACCAATGGGAAGAAAACGACTTAACTGTCTTTTCTTGGCTCATTAACAACATGGAAACGAGGTTAGCCAACAATTTTGCTCAACATCAAACTTCTAAAGGAATTTGGGACAGCCTTACCATCACATATGGGAGCAGTACCGATCCGTTCCAAATTTACGATTTGGAAGTCAAGGCTAACAAAGTATGTCAAGGAACACTCACACTGGAAGATTATTGGAACAGTTTGCAGACAATCTGGGTGAACATCGACCAGAGACAACCAAATCCGATGGGTTGTTGCGAGGAAGGAATTCACAAGTACAAGAAAATAATTGAAAACCGGCGGATGTACCAGTTTCTTGCCGGCCTCGATGACAAATTCGACGGGTTTCGGAGAGATATCTTGAAAGAATCTCCATCTCCCTCGTCCGAGTCCGCCTTCTCCTGGGTCAAGCGAGAAGCCGCCCGGCTCCTTATTTTGAAACCGGCAAATAGCTCGATCACCCACGGCGGCGACTCCTACTCTTCGTCATCGGGAGGAATTGGGACGGGATTAGGTGTCCAAAACCCCGGAACTCGTCAAGACGGGCACAGACCGACGCATAACAGAGGACCAAACCCACCGCCTCGCTCTGGAAATTCGTCATCGCGAGCCAAAATCGATAAATCCAAACTTTATTGCACTCACTGTGGAAAGCAGAAACACACGAAGGAGATGTGCTTTCAGCTCGTCGGTTATCCCGACTGGTGGGACGACAAGGCGAAAGGGCAAATCGCCGTCGGGACAGATGGGGGCAATTTTGGCGAAGCCGCCGCTTCAGTTGGCAACCCGAGGGCTACCGGCGCTGAGGGCAACTGGACACCGTCGGACTACCCAGCTAATATGGAGCATACGGGACGAGCTGCTAGGGTTGCACACAAAGGAGGGGAGTGTGCTGTAAATGGAGGCGCCGAAACAGCCGAAAGAGGTAAAGGATTTGGTGCTTTTGCACTAAACCCTTTAACTTTCCTTAAATTTCATTCTCACCCCAGCACTTCAAATAATTTCTATTCAGCCACGGTAGAGCATGAAAATTCCAGAACCAACCCCTTCAAAATTGAAAATCATAGTGATGCCCAACACCAATATTCTTTTGCCTACAAAGCCCAAACTATGCCTAAAGATAGTGGTTGGATTTTCGATTGTGGTGCGACTGACACCATGACTTTTGATAAAGCTGATTTGGTTGAATATTCTAAACCATTACGGACTCATGTTCAAACTGCCAA